>KQ030564.1:26101-137003 GCA_000956045.1 Hirsutella minnesotensis 3608
CAGGCGAGGTGGTGGTCGGCGGCGTCGTAGCCCCGGACCTCGGTCAGGGCGCGGATCGGCCCGGCCATGCCCTCGTCGGCGACCTTGAGGAAGCCCAGGGCCACTTCCTCGGGGGAAAAGGGCGCCTGGCCGGTGCGGTCGCGGTCGCGGTTGATGTCGGCCGTCAGCGCGGCGAACTTGGCCTCGACGACGTCGCGGCTCAGCGTCTCGTCCTCGTTGGGGCCAAAGACCTTGGGGAAGTAGTCGGGCAGCAGGCGGCCGAGGAAGAGGTTGGCGTCGGTGATGGTCAGAGGCCCTCCCTTGCGATAGCACGCCGGGCCGGGGTGCGCCGAGGCGGACTCGGGGCCGACGTTGAACAGGCCGTTCCTCCAGCTCAGGATGGAGCCACCGCCGGCGGCGACGGTGTGGATGTCGAGCTGCGGAGACTGGATGGCGATGCCGGCCGTCGTCGTCTCAAAGACGTGATCGTAGGTGCCGGCGTACCGCGAGACGTCGGTCGAGGTGCCGCCCATGTCGAAGCCGATGATGGGACGGCGCTCCTCGGCGTCCCACGACGTCTGGGCGTAGCCGACGACGCCTCCCGCGGGGCCCGACAGGATGGCCTTGAGGCCGGAAAAGTTGCGGTAGTCGGCGAGGCCGCCGTCGGACTGCATGAACTCGATGCGCGTCGAGGCCGAGGCGAAGCCGCCGGTGAAGTTGTCCGAGATGGAGTCGATGTACCGGCGGATGACGGGCGTCAGGTAGGCATCGGCGACGGCCGACGTGCCGCGCGGCACCACGTTGATCATGGGCTGGACCTGGGACGAGAGGGTGACGGAGAAGCCCATGCGGCGTGCCAGGTCGCCGATGAGGAGCTCGTGCTCGGGGTAGGCGTACGAGTGGACCAGGACGACGGCGACGGAGCGGAAGCCCCGGGCCCAGACGTCGGCCAGCTGCGCCTCGATGGCGGCGGGATCGGGCCTCTTGAGGATGCGGATGGCCTCCCCCGTGACGGCGGCTACGAGATCCGGGTCGCCGTCGGGATCCGGCGTCGTCTTGACCCAGGCCGGGTCCTCGGTGTAGTCCTCGAGGGTGACGCGCTCGTCGACCTCGACGACGTGGTCGTAGAGCACGTCGGGCCGCGTGACGGACAGGTCAAAGATGTCTGGCCGCGACTGGTTGCCGATGGCCAGCAGGTCGCGGAAGCCGGCCGTGGTGACGAGGGCGACGGGGTTGCCCTTGCGCTCGAGCAGGGCGTTTGTGGCGACCGTGGTGCCCATCCGGATGGACTCGAAGTGGTCGAGGTCGAGCGGGCAGCCGCGCGGCAGGGGCCGGCCGGTGACGCGCTCGAGGACGCGGCGGATGCCTTCGGTGGGAGCATCCGGGTAGTTGGCCGGGTCGACGGACAGGAGCTTGAGGACAATGTCGCTGCGGCCGGGGACGGCGGCGTGGACGTCGGTGAAGGTGCCGCCGCGGTCGATGGACACGCGGATGCGGAGCCGAGGGGCCTTCATGGCTGCCCGCTGCCTCGAGGAGGGGGCATCAACGGGGAGAGTGGGAGGGCGGTAGGACGGGGGGGGAGGTGAAGGAGGCGTGGCCGGAGCTGCTCTAGATGCTTGTCGCGCGATTGTTGGAACGAGTTGATGGCCGAGGCTATATGGTACGGAGTTGTTAAGGAAGAGTGTAAAGCAAAAGGATGAAATATTCAGAATCACAACGGAGAAGCAGAAGGCGAAAGGCGAAAGGCGAACTCGAAGGCTATATAAGAGGACGGCGCCAGACGAGCTCCCGGACCGGGATTAAAGGTTTGGAGGAGCTTGTGGATGGGCAGACAGGAAGGCCGATTTGCGCGGACGGGATCGGGGGGACAGCCAAAGGGGGCGCTTTCAAGGGTCTCGGTCCATTCCGGATAGCACGCCCCCCCCTTCTTCCGTGTGCAGGACGGACTTGCATGCCGCCGATGACAGTCTTGTTGGCTGGAAACCCCTTTCCCACCCCCACAGATACGCGAGGGCGGAGAGCATGGGGACGCACAAGAGGGCACGAGTCACAATCCGCGGATAGGCGCGTTATCTCACTCCCCTCGCCCAAGCCTTCGACCCAAGGGCGTTGTTGGGCCAAGAGGTGGCCAAGCCGGGGAGTGTCCGGAAGGCCGGGGGCGGGGCAGCACGAGAGACGGAGTGGGTCCGCGCGGCGCACACGGCACTGTTGTACTCGTACATGCCCAAGTACCGCCTACCTAGATTAGCAAGAACAGGAAATGATGCAACGGACGACACAAGACGAGTTTGTATCAGTAGCGCCGTGGCCAAGCAGCCCGTGACCACGACGGCCTGCAGTCGCCGCTCGTGCAAGTCATGCCCCAGAGGCGTGAATGGCCGCGAGGACAACGGGCGCCGGCGGATCCGGGACTCGTCCGTCGGAGTCGATTCCCGACCCTGTCGCCGTGAGCACGGGCTGGCGCCGCATCCGGTACTTTGTACTTGTTGCTTCTGGCGGGCGGTTGGCTCGCGAGCGCAGTCGACGCCGCCAATTGCTGTTGACTCTTGACACACGCAAGTTGTTCGTCTCTGCCTGCCAAGTCGAGGTTCGCGTCATTTGTGCGAGATTGCTTTCCCCCCTTCCATGGCCTCGACAGGTCCTTGTGCGCCGTGGACGGGCTGCTTCCCCTGGTGCCTCCGCGTTCAGCGCTTGTACCCTGTACATGGACCGATACGGGATCCTTGTCCTCCCCCGAGGCACGTGCTATTGTAGATTCTCTGCACCACACGCGGACGCACGCGCGCATATGCCGCTCCGAGTTCTCGTCCGCCACCCTGCCGCGACGACCCCGATTCATTCTTGTCGAGTCCGGTTGGTTTGACACTCGGCCACATGACGCGAGCCCAGGAGCCTTGATTATCGTGTCATGCCGAACTTGGACCGTCCATCCTGGCGTGCCCCGTTTAGCAGTGCGGGGCCGGACTATAAGCCGGTACTTGCTGATGCCGCCGAGGATAAAAAAGGACCGCTACGTAGCACGCTTTCTTCTAGAAGCCGGGTGGAACGCGCACTCAGAAACATGTACTTCGTACACTACATCAATCGCATCTACAGACTACAGGTAACAGATGTCAATGGATTCGGCGGGGTCCAAAGAGAGAAGGAAGACCTGAAAAAAATCTCAAGCAAGATCCTGCCTCATCTATGGCGTGTTAGTTATACCATCCATAATCTGCCGGTCCGTCGGCTCCGGACTCCGCCTCTCCTCCGGCCCGCGATGCATAAGAGAGCCGGCAGTACTTGCTACATACTGCGTCCATTTTGTCCCTTACTAAAAACTCTTCCTTGGGCCTAGATTAGCAAACTTTAATCGAGTTAATTACGACCGATGGACTGTTCGGCCAAGACCAAGCCACCACCCTCGGATGCCCGCCGCGAATCGAACACCACGAGAAACTCCATACAGCCTTGACGCCGCATGAAGATGAAGTCCCAATATCCTGACTTGACCACAGCTTTCGTGGCATTTATTCCATGCAGGCAAAGGGCAAGTAAGACCCTCTTGCGATACACTAGATGAATGTCCATTTCCTATTTACGAAGCATCCTACTTACGCGGTCTAGTCGGAGCAATTTCCAGGTTTCATCATCCAAGAAAAGTAGCCAAGCAATCTTGCCATATCTGTTCGGCCGACGCTTCATTTTCGCGGGTAAATTCAAGTCCCTTGTGTCACAAAAACCCTTCGATGCGGCGTAAGAACAGAGCCCATCGAGAGCTCTTTTCGACTCAGGACGCAAGCGGTGTTCGATTTCCACATTCGGTAGTCACATCGATGTACAACCGACGACCGTCACGACCAGCTTTGTCGCTCAAGAGGCACTGGTTACAAGTGGTAACGTGCCAGAGCCGATGCGTTCCTCGGGTGTGCCCCGAGCCCACCCGTGACGAGACCGGTAGACAAATTCGACGACAACCGTTTTGTTATACACACCTAGGAATAAGAGACAGCGAAGCGCGCGCAAACGAAT
The DNA here is from genome assembly GCA_000956045.1 of Hirsutella minnesotensis 3608. Taxonomy (NCBI): domain Eukaryota; kingdom Fungi; phylum Ascomycota; class Sordariomycetes; order Hypocreales; family Ophiocordycipitaceae; genus Hirsutella; species Hirsutella minnesotensis. The sequence goes on from KQ030564.1 coordinate 30,092, forward strand.
AGACGTTCCCTTCATCTTGAGTTAGCGGCTTTGATCTCATTGCAACAGTGTATAAGGTAAACACAGGTTCACCAGCAGGCTGCAAGACTTTGTGAGGTGTGAGCATCGATGATCGGTCTCGACTTAATGGGCTGCCACAAGGTCCACAACTATCTACCTCGACTCATTAATTCATCGGTCAAACGTATGTTCAACCCCTTGAAAAGCTTCATCTATGAAGGAGCTTCAGGTTCTCGGCGAGTAGCAATCTATTCAATTTGTGGTTTCGTCGACTGCTCTGGTGTCGTCGTGTCGACTGTTACTGTCGACATAGCAGTAGTAGGGTTGATTTAGCTCAGGATCAAACAATGGACAACGAGACAAGCACGCGGATTTATTGAATCACCAATTCCTCTGACCTACGAATACTCTCGATACGACTAGGATGTCATAGGAAACAAGGTGATCATTCGTCCTCATCTGGTCAAAAATGGGTAAGGCCCAAAGAACTTCTACAACGACCTTCTTCGCTCCACGATGCCCTGGTGCTTCGAATCACTTCTATATGTTTCGCGGCCCTTAACGTCATCGCTGGAACTGACCGGACAAGCAGGCGAATAAAAGGACTTGGCATTTTGACCACTTTTCTTCAAGGGTCTTGGCATGACCTCTAGAGACTCTAAGTCTGCAGCTTTTACTTGAAATGGCAACGGAAAGCTGCTATCCTGCAACTGTCAGTGGTTAAACACATAGGGGTCCTTCATTTATCTCTTACAACGGCTTTCGGGGTCAATGGCCATTCGCTACTCGTGGATTTAAAATTCGTATATTTGACATTTCCGGCGCAACAGTGCGCATGGTAGTCACGATGGATCTCGAATCCGCTCTTTAAGTAGGGTCCGCCACCTTTTTCTGAAGTTCTCGTTCGCTCTGTCTCTTTTCTTTCGCTTCTCGGTATTCGTCACAGGCATGTTTCCTCAACTTCCAGAAACTCTAATCTTCTTACAGCCTGGTCGTCTTCTTCCATTGTGTCTGCCGACTTGTCGTCTACCTGTCACGGGCTGCACCCGGCAAGGTGGACCCGGTTTTACCGGGTCCGGAGGTTCATGTCCTGCCACATGCCCGGCCTTGCGGAGCCGGTTGTCGCGACAGCATTCTGCATGTACTTAAGCCCGACCTCCTTTCTTCCTTAGTTCTAGATAGACATTGAACACATAGACACCTGCTTATTGAATAAACTCCTTACACTACCCAACCATTAGTCCAGCCGCCTCCGAAGTCAATCCTTGCCCGCGGGTAATTGTGAAGATCGGTCGAAGCAGACTCGGAAAGCTCTTCGTAAGGGTCTCTACTTCATTTCAATCTTGAACCGACAAGTGTCTATCGCCTTCGTCGTCTGTTACTTCCGGCACTGCCAGGCGTGCACCTCATCATGCAAGGATAATGAAGACAGGACTCTTCGTACCATGGGTACTGGTTGGTTGGCACGTTGCCATTACACTGGTGTGAGCCGATAGGATTAAGGTGGCGGCATTGGCAGCAAATCCAGCATCGTCCGATCAAGATGTGGTCGACAAAACACTCAGGCCTACCGCAGACCTGAGTGTTATCATTGACAACAGTAGTCGATGCTGCCGGAGAGCAGCGGAGAAGCTTTCTCGTCGTTGCGTGGTAGGCGCCTCAACGCCTTGCGTTACGGCAATCTTCCGGGTTGGTAGGAGACCAAAAGGCTGGGCCAAGTTGATGGCCACAAAGCCCGTAGCGGACAGTTTTCTAGCACATAATCAAGGTGGCGAGTTTGGCGAGTTGAATTGAGATAGTAATTCGAGGCAGGCATCAAAGGAAAGGTTGGCACACTGATTGCGATTGGCGCCTTATGTTTCCCACTGGCAAGGTAGGTAACGAACGACTGAGAAAGCTGCTTATTATTATATACACGGACTCTGCCATATCGCAAAGAGTTATACGGCATCGTTATGCGTTGATTGGATCCCGAAGCGCCGTGAATGAAGCCATAACTATTTTTATATAGAACTTGCTGCGGGATAATAGCGGTTAAAGTGCGCAATCGTCTGCCGTGTCGTGGTGGTGGTGTGGGTGGAGGTTGTGTTGGCCAAAACGCCGTCCCATGGTTCTTAGGCGGTTCACGTATGGAACCAATCGGAATGTTGTAGTTTGCTTAGCCCCAAACGCAGGCGGATGACAAGAGCTACTAGAAAAGGGTAGCTAGCCCGAAGCAGTTCAATTAATGAACTGCGATATATTATATTCTGCCATTTGCTCAGACTATTCAACACATTCATCCTTCTGGGACTATCAGCTTCCTCAATTTGAGCATACCCATCAAATCCCCTGCTTGAGTCTCTGCCATATCCCTGTCCACCCAGCCCTCAGTATAGCCACCTCCAAAATCAGTAATCCACGCATTGTTCCTCTGGTCAATCAAAACATTTTCCGCTTTGACGTCTCCCCAGACTATTCCAAACTCATGAAGCATATCAAAGGTAGTATCAAGCTGTCCCATCCACTTCTGTCTCGACGCAGGCGGAGGGTCGTCGGGATCATCGGGATGGACCATGCATGACAACGGAACCACATCGCAGTCGATAAAGGTCAATAAAAGACCAAGAATGAAGCCCTGGTCGTCCATCACGACGCCATATAGATGGCATAAATTCAATTGACGGTCTAAACCGGCTGCCGCAATCATTTTGTAGGCCTTGAGCTCTCGTATACTCTGGACAGTAGAGTAGCAAGGTTTGAAGAAGCACTCGATCTTGTCGTTTTCGATAAGGGCCTTCTTTGGCTGTTTGAAGAGCGCGTCTTCGGGGTTTTTGAAGCTCAAGGTAATCCCGACGGGGTCGTAGAAAGCTGTCCACTCTTCCAGCTCGTCAAGAAAGTCGTCATCGAAGCGAACAAAAGACGGCTGATATGGTGGTGTTTGCCTGTGGATGCGACGCGGATACATTTTTTCGTCAATAATATCGAGGGTGAAAACGAAATATTCTGGGAAGAGGTGGTCTTTCAGAGTGACTTTAATGTTCCTTAGGTCGCCTGTTGGGTCGGGTGCGAGTTCAACGAACAGTGGCTCGAACGGAGTCATGAGCCATTCATAAACATCGGTGTCGTAAATGTCGCCGACAACCTCTTCCCCTGATCGAAGTACCTCAAGGTACGCCAAGTACTTTTTTGTCATGATGGGAGAGTTGACAAACCCAGAGGGCTTAACGTAGATGTAAAAGACCTTGCCATTCCGGCGGACGTTGAAACTTGCATCATGATCGTGATCCCGTATGCTTGTGATGTGGTTTTCGATCTCGTATCTTGGCGCAGTCGCCATTTGAGAAGCCAGCTGGATTGAGTGGACTGAAAAGGCAAGCCAACAGGAACAACACTGGCTCAAATTAAGTGGTCGGGTCAGTCAGCAAGCGCCTCAGGCCCCACCTCGCACTACGCGTGTATTGATTGGCCGGCTACGCGTCAAAACGTCCCAAACGTCCTGGAAGATGGCCACTCCGCGAGTTGAATGCGTCGGGATCACTAAGCGCCTGCATCATCTGCACCAAAAAGGGTTGATGTATGTATCTGGCTTTCTGAAGCGCCCGAGGGCAGAAAGAGACTGGTAGCTAAGTAGACCGAATCCAACCAGCACAAACGTTACGAAGGGTATTGTAGCCGAGACGATGAAGCAGAAAATGGGGAAGAAGAGTGGAGGAAGGAAGAAGGCAGGGTTAAAAAAAACCCCTCCTAAGAAGGAGCTAGGAAGGAAGGCGTCCATGCATGGTAGGGGGTCTGCGATGACCAAGCAGCAGCATACTGTACAAACGGAGAACTCGCCCTTCCTCGGCAACAACAACCGCGCAATGACGTCTCACGCCGTCGCCAACGCCGGCTCTGAGGCGTCCGCGACGAGGCCGACGGCGGCAGCGGCCCCTGCGCCCCAGACGGCCGACCACGTTTCGTCCCGGCCCGTTGCGTAAGTTTTGCCAACATTCCCGCACGCCCCCCGGGGACACGGAGGGGGTCTTGGGTGGTCCGGCCTCGTTCCCCGAGGGCTCCCGCCTTGGCATCCCCGACCGTCGGCATCGCCCACCTTGCCTTTTCTTTTCTGTTGTTGGCCTTGACAAGACTGATTTCTGTTCGGCGCGCATTTAGCTGTCTGCATTGTCGCCAGCGCCGCTCGTACTGCTCCAAGGAGAAGCCCAGTTGCTCGAGATGCCGCGATGGCGGGTTGACGTGCGTCTACGAGGGCGCCCGTAAGATTCTCGTCAATGAATCGTATGTTCTCGTCCGTACTATCACGCAGGAGAGGGTGCTGACTACCAACGTGATTAGCTATCTGAGGCAGCTTGAGGCCAAGGCCAAGGCTCTTGAAGGTCGGTCGGTGTCTGCTCAACCACCAGACATCTTGGCTACCATGACGGCTCGTGTGCTCACTTCCCTGCTACAGCCGCCCTGGCCCAGTCGACGTCATCCGGCCAAGGCCAACAGACTGCTCTGCCCGAGGGAGAAGAAGAATTCGAAGACGGGCAGCCTCTGCTGGAGCCCTTTACCCAGCTGAGTCTCGAGAGACCTCCTACCAGTAAGCCACTTGCTCCCGCCCTGAATTCTCTCCGTCTTGATACTGATCCAACATCGCACCCATCTAGGCTTCCAGGGGCCGGCCTCTTCAGACAATTTCCTGCGCAACGTGCGCAAGATGTCGGGCCTGCAGGGCGACGACGGCCGCCTCGACGCCCAGCCCAACCTGTACGAGCCCGACGCCCTTCCCACGCGGCGTCAGGTGGCCGGAGGTCTGCTTCAGTCACGGCTGCCGCCCATTGACGTGGCCCGGCGCCTGTTTGCGGCCCAGTACATGTACATCGGCACCATCTTCGCCTTCACGGACCCGCGCGAGTCGTTTGAGCAGCTCCTGGCCGACGCCTACGCGGGCCCCCCGGACCTCCGGGACCGGCAACGGTGCCTCGGGCTCGCCAAGGTGCTGCTGGTTCTCGCCTTTGGTCAGCTGTACTCGGTCAACCGGTGGGTCGACTTCCGGGGCCCGCCCGGGTTCGACTACTTCAGCGACGCGCTCGCGCTGCTGCCCGAGACGCACGAGGAGGGCTCGGTGCTGTGCGTCGAGACGCTGGCGCTGGCCGGCTACTTCTCGCAGAACATGAACCGGCGCGACGCCGCCTTCCAGTACATTGGGCGCGCGCTGCGCATGGCCATCTCGCTCGGCCTGCACCACGAGATGGCGGCCGAGGCGGGCGACGCGGCGTCAAGTCGGGCAACCCCATCACGGTCCAGGACGACGACATTGGCGCCGACCTGCCCTCGCCGCTGCCGGCCGACGACCAGGGCTACTGCCCGGCCGTCGTCCTGCGCCACTACACGCAGCTGTCGCGCATCCTCGGCCACATCCACATGGCCATCTACCGCCGGAGCCCCCCGGACGCCCCGCCCCGGTCCGGCCGCAGCCTCGTCGCCGAGGTCCAGACCATTGTCCGCGCCCTCTCGCGCTGGCGCCGCGAGCTGCCGGGGCCCCTCCGCTTGGAGCCCCAAGCGCCTCGACGCCATCCGCGCCGCCCCGGGCCCGGCCGCCGCCGACGCCCAGCGCGAGTGCGACTGGAAGGAGGGCCTGTCGCAGACGACGGTCCGCGTCATTGACATGTGCATTGGCGCTGCCCAAGACACGGTCAACATGATGGTCGTCGCCGCCCAGCGAGACATGGTTGGTGAGTCTTGACTTGACTTACACCTTCCCCTCGAGTCTCCCCTGGAGTCCTGGACTTTGACTGACACTGGCCAGCAACCTACGGCTACATGGACGGCGAGCACATCTTCTCGGCCACCATTGTCCTGCTTATGGTCTGCGCCACGTTTCCCGCCAACGTCGCCAACAGGATCGCCATGAACGCCGGCCTCAGCCTGCTGCGCACCATGGGCGAGCGTGGCAACAGCCACATGGGCGCCCGCTACGAGCTCCTCGCCAACCTCCACGCTCGCGTCTTTTCCACCGGCGCCGCCGCCCTCGGCCTCGATGCCGTCAACGTGACGCGGCCCGTCGTCTCTCTCGCCGCCGCGGTCTCGCCCGACCACAGTCACATGCCAAACGTCACCCAAGGCGCCGTCTTGGCCGCGCCCGGCTCGATGCTCACCAACATGATGATTGATGCTCCTGTACCGGCGGGCAGCACCGGCGGACTGCTGGATTCGCTGACATCGTTCCCGGCCGTCGACAACCCCGCGCTCGACGAGCCCTTTTACGACGAGGGCGCTGCCGCCGCGGGAATGGACTTTAGCCTTTGGGAGGAAGGCTTCGCCTATCCGACCATGGACCTCGACTTTGACTTCGCCCAGCACGCATCGGTGGCGGGTGTTCCGACTGCCACCACGTCGGGCCCTAGTATGCCCGGGATGCCAGGAGCCGTCGGCGTACCTGACTTCATGTACAGCCACGTGTGAGGCACGACACGATTATTCCGGCCAGAGGTTGTATAATGAATCTGGATCATGTATAAGTAATGTAATAAGAAAGCATTCAAGGGAGCGAGGCGGCGTCGGGCTGGATAGATGAATGGCTCATAGCCGCGATGCATTTAGCAGCATCGGATTGTTAAGGAACAATTTGTATTTTCGGCACGTCCTGGTTTTATCACGCATTACGACAATTAGATACCATTTACACGGCTGAGACTTTTGTCAAGTTCTTCAGGATATTGGAGTCACGTACGAAGCATCACCCACCTGTTCGGACCTTTTGCTCCACGCGTCGTTGAATCGTGGAGAGAATGCGACCAGAACCCATCTCACACGCCTCCTTGGTACCCCCTTCACCCCCGTCGAGGTCCGCCCCGTTCCGACTCCGCGTCCGGGCCGGCAACAAGTCTCTGGAAAGACCAAGACCGCCATCTCACCCACCCCCGTCTCGGTCCCCGATGAACCCCCCGAGTCTCCATCTCCGGTTACCGCCTCCGAGCCGGCCCGGGACTCGGCCGCCACCACGCCGGAGCTCGACCCGCGGGCGGAGCGGCTGCTGCTGCTCAAGCTCGCCGTCATCCAGTTCTGCCAGGACATCCTGCTCTACGGCTTCGGCACCTTTCTCCCTTCCATCGTCGTCGGCATGGGCCATTCGCCCGTTCAGGCCCAGTACCCCAGCACCCCCGTCTTCCTCCTTGGCGGCCTCTGCTTCCTGGTCGTAGCCCTCGTCTCGGACCGCATGTGCCTCTGCGGGCCTTGGCTCTTTCTCTCCAACATCCCTGGGATCGTCGGCTACCTGCTCATTCTGTGTCTGACGAGCGATCCCGTCAAGTTCTTGGGTACAGGGTTGTGCGCCGGCGCCGTCTACAACGTGCTCTACCTGCGCCACTGAAATCAGCCAAGGAAGCTATTGCCAGTGGATTACGGACGGATAGACGCAAGGTTCGCACTGGCGATTGCGAAATTGACTTCATATACCACTTATAACATAATCGGCATACCAGGATGTTCTTGTCTTTCCATTCATGCCGTGGCGTTCCTGTGTTTCTCCAAAATCACCTTGGCTTTCTGGCACAACTCCTAATTGTACGGTCTAGTGCAATTCACAGCTTGGTCGCTCAACAGGCAGTCATGATGCTGTATTTAGAATATCCAGGGTCAGCTCTCTGCCGGAAGAACCTACCAGCTGCAGTATTTGCGTGGTACCCTTATCGCTCAAAAGTCATCGCCTCTTTGAAGACTTATGCATCCTTCGGAAGGGCCGTCTTCTCTATCCTTACGTGCGCCGTCTAACCATGCCATACATCCGTAAACGCTCATTGTCCGTTGCCAAGAACGGCTCCTTTTCCGAACCGCCGGCTTCCAATAGGTTGGTTCACGTGAATATGTGTCATTTAGGCGGCCGTACCATGTGCTTCCCCTTTGTCCGTGATCAAAGCGGCCGTGTGACTATGTGCGCCTAGTCATGCACATCGGAATCTCCAATCCATGTGTCACGTCTGCGGGCTGATAAAGTCCAGATTCAAGCTCTCGTAGTTCCACAACGTCGCCAAATCTCCCAACTCCTGTTGTGTAATGTTGCCAAATTCGAGCGGCTGGTACATGACCTCGGTAGGGGGCGTCATGTGGAGGTATGTGGCCGGCTGGGCATGTTCATGCACGCCCATGGGTCCAATGGGGGACGATGCCAGAACCATGGGCCCTTCCATGGTCATGCTATTGTTCGGGAGAGGTGCCGGCCCGGCTAGCGGTGGACTCGCGTGGATCGGATCCGGCGATGTCTTGTCGGTCGAGGGCGAATGTGATACCAGAACGCCGTGCTTGGAGTGCATCGTGTTATAGGCCACGTAGGGATTGGGGGGCCGCACATTTGGCTGGGCCAGGTCAACCTTGGTGGCACTCGGCGGAGTGACGGCCAGGCCCGTAGCCATTGGCATCTTTCTGCGCCGTGCGTGGTTAGGCGCGGAGTCTGGTGGAGGGCTGGTGCAGGACTGAATGACCCGCTGTGAGACGCGGAGAAGAACGTCATACGACGCTTTTGCCATCTTCGTGGCGTCATTCAGACGCCTTAGCATGGCCACGGCCCCGTCAATGGCACCCAGAATCTCATCCCGGCGCGGGGTGCTCTTATCCTCGTCGTGCATGACGGTCGAGCAGAGAATCGCGGCGAGGTCGAAGATGCAAAATAAAACATAGTGATACTTGGCATCTCGTGGGTAAACGTGGTTGAAGAAGGCGTACAGTGCGCTCATGAGCCGCAGGCAATAGTCTATGCCGTTGCTTCGGATTTGCAATTCTGCCGGGGCCGTGTTCGCCGTCATGGGTCTGGCAAGATACGGGCGAATGGGCTCGAGCAGCATCGAGTAAGCCATGGTGTGAAGTTGGTGGCGATGGAGCACGATCCATGGACGTTGCGCATCAGCGCTTTGATCCGGGTGCTCGAAAGCATAGGTGGGCGGAAAGGTGCTCATCCAGGTCTCGATCATAGCCTGATACTCGCGGACCTCGGCGGGCGTGATGACATTCTTGGTCACGCCGAAACGACGAGCCAGCTGTGTTATCAGCTCTGACAGCAGCTTCATGTGCAAAAGGGGCGAGGGCGAGTATCCCTCGAGCTTCAGATTCGGAAGCCCAACTTGACACTCTGTGCGGTCAATGATCACGGGCCTGGACAGCAAGGCCGAAATTTGCCTAGTAAACGGTGAGCGGCTGTGATCCGACGTCCCTAAACAACGGTTTCGACCTACCAATCCCAAGTATCCAGGATACACCATACCCTGCGACGCATCTCGTGCTCAAACTCGGACAAGGGCCCCGTGACGTGTTCCTGATTGATGCCTGTGCGTGTCAGCTTGGCGTCGTTTCAAGGATTGGAAGATGGCTTCGTTATACTCACCCAGTTCCTGCGCTTCCCTGATGGCGGCACTGAGAACGTGCCAGCACTCGATGAAGCGGCCTTTGGACTTGTACCAGTAGCAGGAATGCAGCAAAGATTGTACGCTTAGGAGATGGTTGTTCCCGACGGGTATGACGCTATGCAGCTCGCGGGCGGCATGATGATAGCACTCTGCGAGTGATTTCGTAGTTGCGTTCAGGTCATTCTCCAGCTTGTGTTGCAGCTCGACGTCAGTGTACTGCGCAGAGCAGGCGCATACCATGAGAAGCAAACATGTCCATTGCAGGCTAAGGGGTTTGTTTTCGGACCTAGAAGCCCACCAAGCACGGTAGTCATCCAGAAACGACGGAGGATAAATAATGTAGTAGTGGTAGTTGACGTTATTCAGGAAGTTTTGAACCAGCGAGTCTGGCGGTGATTGTTAATACGGGGGGGAAGGGGTTGGTCGTGGCCAAGGGCTAGCGAGGCTCACCAGTGTATGGCCGTGGGGGCAGGACGTGAAGAGTGCGCTCAAGCTGAGGACACGAGGCGACTTCCATATAATCCTGCGTTTGCTTTCTGGCCGACGACTTGACTCTTCGCTATATGGACTCTCGTTGGAAGGCTGTCACTCAGACGGATGAGGTGGGCACCGAGCGCTTACCTCGAGCGAGAGTAGGCCGGAAAAGAGATGCGAGGCTGTGTAGCCGAGGGCCTCAAAGCCACTCTCGCCATCATCCCAAGGATTGGTGTCGCTCGAGTCCGTGATGTCCTCATGGCTCAGCTGGCGCTTGCGTCCCGTCTCGACGCTCCCGCCGCCCGTCTTGTCGTGAGCGAGAGGACCCTGACCAAAATGGCACTTGTCGGCAACCTTGCGCTTCTGGCAGTGGTTGCAGGGCCATACTCGATTGCACTGCGAGTCTTGTCAGCGGAGAAAGTGAGCAAATATGGCGTATGCGCCGCGCCTCAGAACGATTCGAGTGGCTCAGGCCGGCCTAGGAACAGGGTTTGGCCAGCTGAGAGCTGCAGAGGGGCATGGCACATGCATACGACATGTATGCAGTTGCAGTGCCAAACAAGGTCATGAGAGCGAATCGGCAGAGGAAATATGAGCGTAAAGGCACCTTTTGCTTGCGGCGTTGACATTCGGTACAGGCGGAGCGGTTGTGTCCCGTCTCCTGGGGACTGTCCCCCATGACGACTTACAGAGGTACGCACTGCGGGAAGAGAGGAGAGAAAAAGGCCAGGGCGAGCGAAGCCCGTGGTTTGAAGTTTAATTCCCCGTGAATGCAACCACGTAGCGTCGTCGTTGATGGAGGCGGTCCCCTGGCTATTGGAGCGTGGAGGGAGGGCGGGCAGATGAGCGCATATTCCGGGCGGAAGGGGGTCGCTGCCGGATCTGTAGACGGAGAAGAAACGGCGGGAGAAAAAGAAACAAGAAAGAAAAGCAATGAGGACGGGAGAAGATCAATTGCGGTTGAGAAAATCAAGTGGTGATGTTGGTGTGTTTCGCGTTAGGAAGAAAGAGCCGCCGGAGGTTTGCCGTTGTTATCGGTCTAGAGAGAGATCGAAAGACGCTCAAATTCAATGCGGCTTGCATTCATTCCCGTCTAGTCGGTGCAGAGAAAAGAGAAGAAAAGGCCAAGGCATTTGATCAAGGCGCTTGGATCCAGTCGAGGTAAGAGCCAGGGACTCGGGGAGGGGTGTGGCTCCAGGCCATGGGTTCGGTCCCTTTGGACGAGGGGGGCCTGAACAAGGGCGGGGTGCTGCCGGTCCGAGGAGACGGCCCGGCAAGACGGGAGGCGGACTAGGTCGAACGGCTTCCCCAGCGGGCGGGGCCCCTGCAAGATGTCAACTGGAGCCCTACCGTAGTAGAGCCTAGGGCCTCGGAACACCCCCCTGTAAGCCAGCGCTGTCACTGTCAGAGGCCCTGCGAATCCCATGGGCCATGGCCATTCAAATCACGATGCCCTCGTTTCCACACTTCGCCGTCGCCCAGCCTAACCCTGCACGTCGCTGCGTCCTGCTGCATAGGTATGAGTAGTGACGACCTTGAGCAAAGCATCCAGCGTGCATCGACCGATGCCGACCACGTACATGCATCTCCAGCTGCACGCAAGATCCCAGGCAAGCTGAGCCTCTTACAAATACAATATCCATGTCCAACTTGCTCCTGTGCACGATGCCGAGTGCGCCGTTTTGGGCAGGTTTAGCGCTCCCGTCCTAGGTAAGTCATGCCCTTAGTAAGTTATCTTAGGTAAATGGCTGCCTAGGCCTGCCCGTCAGCACACTAGGTAGGTGATGTGTTCTGCCGCTGCTGATGCTATTAGTGGAATAAGTTCTTGACAGGCCGGGGGTCCTGGCTCCAATCTAGCCGAGGCGTGTGTCCATGAGCCATCCATGTCAGCCGGGCCAGTATCCGGGCGGGCGTCTTGTCCTGACCTGCTTGGTTATTCGCGAGTCCCGGATGAGTGCACAACGGTCTTGCCCAATACGTAGCGACTTTTCCCTGCAACGTCGCGTTGCATAGCAGCAAGAACAGTACAGCACTGCGCGGCTTGCAAGGAGCTGTCCTGCATGGCCGTTGGGATCGAGCCTTTTGCCGCGGCCCATGCCGCCTAGAGTGGGTGACATTTGCGACAGGGGCCGGTGCACCTCGGACAGAGGTCACTCTCTTCATCCAGACCTCGTTCCCCAACTCCCCCTCACTCATCCAACCTCAACCTTCACCCCCAGCACTGGCTTCGTCGACTCGCAGGCTGTTGGCCCGACGCGCTCGACTCTGGTGAATAATCACAACAGCTCCATCTCCGCAATTGCGCGTCAACGACACCTCTTGGCGCTGGGCACCCCCTTGCATACATTGGATTGGCTGTTTTGTGCTGTCATCCGCCGCAGCCGGCCCCGGCCACGTCCCCTCACCAGATGCCACGGATCCTGCACATATCCATCCATCCATTTGGATCTGGTCCGTCGCCGTCTCCCGCACGCCCCCTCCTCGCCCGGCCGTTGGCCTTTGCATCTGTATTCGCAGCCCTGTCCCGGCAGACTGGTCCCCCCCTTGCCGGCTTCGTGCGGGAACAGGAAACCGCATACTGGACTCGACCTTGGGCCAGCACCTTTGTCTTCTCCGCCCGCCTCCATGGAACAAAGGCCGGAATCTGCCGATCCACCTCGACTGATTGGAGACAACCTTGCCTGCCTCGCTAGTTCCGCTAGCCTGGCGATTGACCGTTGCGCTCCAGCCGTTGAGAGGCGCCAAGATTCACGCGCACACCTGCATGCCTTGGCTAAGCCATTCTCATCAACCCTTGGATCGCTCGCCTGGCGCATCCCGGCTATCTGGTGGCGTCCATTCGACATTGCACGGCAATCGGGAGGTGACACAGGGCGTTGCGGCGCCGGCTGCCCTGTGTTTCGCATCACCCGCCATGCTTCCGTGCTCTGGCCAGGCTTCGGCCTCTTGATGCCATTCTCCCTGGAACAGAAGACTCATTCACAGGCAAAAGGCAAAAGGCAAAAAACACAGTCAAAGAATAAACCCCAAGGGCGCCGCTTCTCACTCTCCGGACTGGCCCGACGTTCTCCATGAACCCACGATACCGCCGGGAACCTGGGGCATCCCAGGGCTTGCATGCGTCCCATGCAGCCTGGCTCTGTGATACAGTCCGCCGCGGCACCCTTCTCGACCAGTCCATGGCACCGTCACAGGCAAATGCCTGTCTCTGGCCGTCGCGCCTAGACAGTGTGTCGCCTCTCGCTCGTCACGAAATTAAAGACATGCGCGAAGACAGCCGAGCCAACGTGGCCCTTGGACCAACCACGGCACCAGCTCCGCGACCCCGACTCCAACGGCCTCCTCAACCGTCGCTGCACCGTAGCACGGCATCGAACCACTTCCTCATCTTGTGCCTGCCCATCTCGAGCGACGTGACCAGGCCAATGCACCCGTCAGGGCGAACTACCACCGCGGCACCCCTGTCAGCGTCGACGCCGTAGCCCTCGTAGGCCCTCGTGTGTTCCTCGTGGTAGCTAGGGCCGTCGACAAATGTCTTATCGTGATCCCACCCCAATTTCGCGTCAAAGGGATGGTACACTTGGTGCAAGTCCGTGAGCAGCTCGATATCCTTGCGGTCCGCGGCGTGCACCAGGAGTACGTCGATGGGCTGCGTGTCTCCATCGGCCTCCATCTGCCGTCTGCCGGCGGGACTCAGCGCTATGCGCGGATACCTTGGCAGCAACGACGTCCACAGCCACTCTCCAAGTGCATTGACGAGGTCTCGCTGTGCTGGCTGTGAGATGTTACCGCCAAAGACAACGATACGGAACCGCCCATCGGACGGCATGAGGTGGTGAAGCTCCCATGGTCGAGGGTCGGCCTGGTTGACGACCTTGTGCGAGGCGAAGCGAGTGCCGGGCCTACATTCGGTGGCGACCTCTTGATCGCTGTTGGAGTGGCACCACCCCTTTCGGCACACCAGCTCACTATCGGTAGTATCGGCTGTCGAAACGAGCACGTTGGGCTCGTAGCGTATTCCGACCCCGGTCGTAAACTGCCCGTGCAGATTGCGTTTGTCGCAGTCCACCGTCAGCCGTTTGCACTTTCTTTTTTGGGGACTTCTCCGCCGATCTGGAGATGCGGGCAAGGTATATCCAGACACTCGATCAACCGCCGCACAATCAAAGAAATTTCAATAGTCGGGGCGCTACGGGGCCGTCGACGGAGGGCACATGTGGTACCGAAAAGAGAGAGTGCGGCTTACCAGCTGGCTCGTTTCAAACATTTCGTGAAACCTCTTCATCGACACGCCGGTGCCATCATCCTCATCCTGGGCAGGTCGCCCCGTGAACATTTTTGCAAATTTCTCATCGAATTCAATGAGCATCTGAGCAACCATTCGTCTCTCGGCTTCGTACGTCGATAGCACATCACGGTGGGCCACCTTCTTACAGACCAGCCCGAGCTTCCAGCCCAGGTTGTTCAGCCCGAAGGGCGTTCTACTCAGTCAGAAAGAATCGAGCATAAAACCTCCTCTGATTGGCTAATTGGCCTCCCCTGTACTCAACTCGTGCGGGAATTGGTCGACCGCGAACGCCACCAAATGAAGGCCTCGGCACTGACCCCTGAGCGTTGAGACCCCTGAGCGTTGACCAGATAACCAGATAACCAGATAACTAGCAAGCTCTCCAAGAGCTTTCAGTTCTTCTTTACTTCGAATCAATTCATTTGTCGAACTTCTAAACACGATTCTGGCCCAATGAGCCACGTGCCCCGTATTCCTTACACCAGCCCAGATGGCCGCTGCTTCCCTTTCCCGTCGAATCCATCAAACCCACCAGTTTGCTGTAGGTATCCAGGTTCACATATCATCACCGCAGCTGGCCTACCTCTCAAGATTCCCCGGTTACCCTGCTTCCGGGAAGTAGTTCAGTTCCCTCCTGATCATTCAAACCCGATCTAATTGCTTCAGACAACCGCCCTATCGAGATCTATCACGGTATTGGACATTGGCCCTCACAAAGCCTCACTTTCCGAGCTATACCTAACGGTCTAGGTGTTAAGAGGTGGATATATACACGGTCACATGGAGCACGATATACCCCAGGCAGTCCGCAACTGCCGTGCCTGCAAGCAAGACCTGCCCGAAGTCGAATTTCGAAGCGTAAAGGACACCACTAAGTTTACAGGACAGTGTGCTAGCTGTAGGGCACACCGAAAGGAACGGGTAACCAAGTCCAGAGCCGCCGTTGCCGCGATGCGAAATATCGCCTCAAGGCTACCACCACGCCAAGCCACGAAGAGAACTGATTCGCTAGCTAACCTGACGCCTCCAAGGCGGATTGCGCCAACGCCTGCGTCTGTGAACGGCTTACAATCTCTTGCCACGCCTGCCTTATTCTGTGGCCTGGCCCCCGCACTCCAGGGACTGCCTAGACCTCTGCTGAGGCCATCTATCCCAAGCGCTGCAGAGGGGCCTTCTCCTGTCCCTTCTACCCTTAGCCTGCCAAGAGTAGTTCTGGGCACGCCGATTCCGCAAACCCCGATTCCGCAAAACACTCTTCCTGCCACTTCTTTACTGTCACAGGATCATCGTCGCGGCCGCTATACCCGTCAAGGCACTTTCAACCCACGGCCACAGCCTCAAGAGCGACAGTTTGATCGGATAGTTGATCCACCTTTTACAGCGGACCTTAATCTGCCCGCCCTTAGTGAGGAAGATCAAGAGCTTGTGCGGGAGTTCTATACTGCCCTGAATGACGACAAGATGCATAGTTGCATCCGCTGCCGGGAGCGATGGTTCGATATGAAGCGAAATAGCTTGAAAATCTGCAGTCGCTGCGTTGGTCGAGACAGGAAGAAAGTCCCTAACGAGCCCTACTTCTTTAGCGCCGCGAATCACCTTGACTTTGGGGAAGTCCCCACCAATCTACCTGATCTAACGATGGTCGAGGAGATGCTCATCGCTAGGGTTCACGTACACGTGAAAGTCCTGCAGGTGCGTGGCGCTCAGTATAAATATCGGGGTCACGTTGTCCACTTCCTTCGCAATGTTGGTAGGCTTTTTGAAGAGCTCCCAGCCCTACCTGAAGAGCTAGATATCGTCCTCTTGCGGCCTCCTAATACAGAGGGCGACCCTCGCTTCCGGCAACAGTTTGCTCGCGATTTCCGGGTACGTCGCTCATGCCTGTCGGCCTGGTTGCATTACCTACAGCGTCACCACCCGGGCTATCGCGATACCGTTGTGAGCCAGAATCGCCTGCAACGGATTCCTCTTGATGGCAGCGTAGTTGCTTCCATTGCCAGCCAAGTGGCTGACATACCTGACGGCGAGGTTCCCCAAGGCCCCGTTGAGGAGGTTGTGGAAGAGGACCCTAGCGATGCCGATGCATCAGCGATCCCGAATTTGCAGATCACTGATACCGAATTGAACGCTCTGCAGTCCCGATTTCTTGATGGGACCCCTAACCCTGAGCGCATGACTGATCTGGAGTATATGCCGCGTAGCGCGCAGACTCACCACCAGATGCCACTGCCTTCCATTCGCAGGACCCCTATTGACGAATTCAACCGTTCCCAGCCGCTGTTATCGCTCGCCTTCCCTACCCTCTACCCCGACGGCAAGGCCGACTTCGTGGAGCCTCGTTTACGGAGTATCACGTACCAGGACTACCTTGGCCATGCGATGAGATGGCATGACGGACGCTTTGCCCGCCATAAGACGTGGCCTTTCGTCGCCCTCAACACGATGTTACGTGCGCAGGTCCGAAAGCGAAGTGACTACTTCGTCAAGAAACGCGACAGCCGCCGTCAACCCCTTACCCGCGCCGACCTAGAGGAAGCCATGGCTGAGCCTGACGAGCCGGAGGCTCAGGCTCTGATCCAGTCAATCACGCGCCAAGCCGCGGTAATCAGGGGCACCCGGCCGTATTGGTATAAGCAGAGGAAGGAATTGGAAGCATATGCCTATAATCTAGGAAAACCTGGCCTTTTCGCTACTGCAAGTGCAGCCGATTACCACTGGGAATCCCTATACCGTCATATGCCTAGATTTGACGAGTGGCAAACAGCTCCTGAGGTGGCGCGGATGGCTCTATCCCGGCAACTGCTGCGGGACAACGCCCACATCGCTGCTTACCACTTCCATAAGCGTTATACGCTATTTAGAACTATTGTCCTGAAGCAGAAGTTCAACCTAACGGACTCTTGGGGCCGCTACGAGTGGCAGGGCAGGGGCTCCAGTCACCACCACGGCCTATATTGGCTAAGTGGCCACCCAGACTTGGATCCCGACAACGATCAGTCCCGTGAGCAATTCGCCCGCATCTGGGGATATCACGTATCTGCCGTTAACCCAGAGCCACAGCGAATACAGGCTCCTGGAGAAGGGAATCCCCTGATTGTTAGTCTATTGGAGCATCCCCTTACCGTTCAGCTCCTGTCGATGGTACTGAACCGCGTGCAACGCCACCACTGCAACAACTACTGCATGCAGCTCAATAAGCATACCAAGCAGGTGGAGTGCCGCTTTGGATTTCCTCACGGCCAGCGCCTACTAGCCTCCCTTGACAGGGTTCCTCACTCTAAACACTGGAGCTTTAGGGGCGAGCGGAACGATGGCCAGATTAACCACTATAACCGCTTGCTTACCGTTGCGTGGCTAGCCAACACAGATGTTTCGCCGTGCACGAGTCTACAGCAAGTAATCGATTACGCGGCCAAATACTGCTCCAAGTCGGAAAAGAAGAGCGAGTCTTTTGCCCAGATCGGGAGGGCCCTGATGCCCCGGGTCAAGGACCACAACCCCCTAATTTCCTTCACGTCAAAGCTCCTAAATCAGCTGGTTGCTGAGCGAGACTACTCGAAGCAGGAGGTCAGTCACTTGCTCCTCGGCCTGCCGTTACAGGAAGGCTCACGAACCTGCCTGTACGTCGACTGTCGTAATCCTGACAGGCATTCCCGCTCCCTCCGTATTGACGGCGATGAGGTTGACGAGGCCCCCAACGTTTACGAAAAGTACACTCAACGCCCGGAAGCCCTAGCGGACCTAAGCTATGTCTCCTTCCTGAAAAGTTGGAATTTCCGCCCTAGGGACCCTTCCAAGTGGAAGCTATGGCAGCCAGGCAACATTAACGGCAGGCCTCGTGTGCTGGTTTACTTTCCTCGCTATCAGGCCGATCCAGAAGGTCAACAGTGGCCAGATTACTGTCGTGTAAAGCTAACATTAAACCACCCACATCGGCGGGTTGATGATCTCCTCACAATTGACGGCCAGCTTTTTGGTTCTCACGCTGAGGCCTTCTCCTATTGTTGGCAGCACCACAGTCATGGTGATGACCATTACGGTCGCCCAAAAGATGCTCCATTACAGCCCCAAGATGATCAATACAAGGCTCTGCCTGTGGAGGAAGAATTTGATGACGAAGACTGGATTCGCCTCGCCGCCCTTTTACCTGGGAACCCCCTTACCCAGGAAGACCTTGACCTTCTTGGCCGCCGCGATATCGACGTCAATTACGACTGGACACGGCATGTGGGTACATATCCGGAACTTCGAGACAGCTACTGGAAAGACCTTATCGCTAGCCACCCCATGGCCAACGATGTGGAGGTCCTTGGCCCTCACTGGCGTAATACGCTGAATCCGCAACAACGGCTCGTGTACGACACATTTATGGGTCACTTCCAGGCGCAAAATCCTACTCAAATCCTTCTCCACGTTGATGGTGGTGGTGGTACAGGCAAGTCATTCCTTATCAAGGTGCTTTCATCCCATCTCCAGGCAGCCGCCCTACCGAATCTTAGCCCTATTTGCCGCGTGGCGCCAACAGGCGTTGCGAGTAACCAGATACAGGGCAGCACCATTCATTCGTTGCTACGCCTCCCAGTAGGAGGTACTTTTACCGACCTTCCCCCAGCCGACGCAGCCGCCCTGCAGTCCCGCCTACGGCACATTAAATACCTCGTTATCGATGAAAAGAGCATGCTAGGGCTTGAGCAGCTCGCGCGAATCGATTCCCGTCTGCGGCAGGCCTTTCCGCAGCGTAACCTCGAGTTCTTTGGTGGTGTGAGCGTCCTGCTGGTGGGCGATTTCTTCCAATTACCACCAGTCCGACAGAAGCCCCTGTATTCGACTAGCACCGGCCTGTCTTCGTTGGAAAGGAGAGGGCAGGTGGCCTACCAGTTATTTGACCGCACCGTGTTCCTGACCACGGTACAGCGCCAGGCTGGTGATGATCAGGCCCAGTTCCGTCAGGCGTTGCAGGAACTGCGCGATGTCAAGTTATCTATATCATCCTGGAACCTCCTTAGCAATCGGGTGCAGGCCAGGCTAACGCAGAGCGAAGTTGACAGCTTCAGGACCGCTTTGCGAGTGTATTCTACAAAGGCCCGAGTCAACCAATACAACCACGAGCATATGGTGCACCTCAACGCCCCGGCAATACAGGTGGAGGCAAAGAATCAGGGCAAGGGCGCGGGGCAGGCATCAAGCGACAATGCTGGCAATCTATCTAACAAGTTCCCTGTTGCTAAGGGCACCAGGGTGATGCTCACTACTAATCTGTGGCAACCAGCTGGCCTAGTTAACGGTGCTCAAGGTACTGTATACGATATCGCCTGGAGCGCCGGCGCCGATCCATTGGAAGACCCCCCAGCCGTTATTATGGTGGACTTTGATAGCTACGATGGACCGCCATATCTAACTAACGAGGGCAGGAAAATCTCGCCCATCCTCCCACTCAGGCGAGACTTCCTTGTGGGTGACGAGACCTGCGCTCGCACGCAGTTTCCCCTAATCGTGGCGTTTGCTATTACTGTTCACAAATGCCAGAGCCTAACGAAGGATAAAATAGTTACTGATCTCGCTACACGCGACTTCCAGGCCGGTATTAGCTATGTTGCCGTCTCACGGGTTACCTCGCTCCAGGGCTTACTCCTTGAGGCGCCATTCGATCGCCAGAGCCTCTATAACCACACGCCGACGGAAGGTTATACGCCTGCGTTTCCTATGTACTGCATTCACGTCTAACTATGAGACAGGGATGAAGATGCGCCTCGCTGACCAACAACGGCGTCAGGGTCAACAGCTGAGCGATCCACCGTATCCACCACTCTACTGTGACTAAACGTCGTCTTCTACAAGCTACAGGGAAGAGGGAGGTACTATAGGGTATATAGTTAGACTGGGCCTACCAGGAAGTGGTTCATACAGCTGGTTGGTCGCTGCAGGCGGAAGGGGGGTTCTAGGGAAAGTCGAATGCAGGTAAACGATATTCACCCTTCGGGCTGGATATTCAGCCGTTAAGCCTCTTGCATTGGCAACTTAACGGGTGTTCGAAGTATTTTAGGAATCCTGCATCGACGTGTTCATACCCTGCCCTGCCTTGGGCGAGTGTGTATGCACTGCATCTGTTACCGGCGAATCCTGTCAGTAGCCGTCACAAGTAGCAGCGCGGCACGGCTGTGCTCTGCCGATCTCGACCAGAGAAGGTGTCCGAGTCGAGGTAGGGGGGGAGTGAGAGAACAGACCGCCAGCGAGAAATATGCGGTTTAGCTTGCTGAAACGGTTGCCACAACGTTGGCCGATTTGATATGCGGTCCACCTGCATGACGGCGTTTGCTCGAACCACCTGATCAGTACGTCTCGAGTCAAATCAAACGAGCCTGGGACCAAGGCATACCAGTCAATGTAATGGTAACCAAGGTTGTACGGGCTCAAGATCCTCCGAGCGGACTCGATGATGACTTCGGGCGTGATTCTGGAACGATCGGCCCGGCCGTTCTCGCACGAAACCTGCTTGAGCTGGATATACAGTCTCACGAGTCTGTTCTCGCGCGGTATCACCATGAGGTTTCCCGCCTCTGCACTATGCACAATGCAGCGGTTTCTTATGTCGGCTGGGCCAGACTGTCAGTTTGCCGTGTCCCCGCCGACCAGATGCAGGTCTCACTCACGGAAATCCGTAATGGGCACAATGTCGAGCACGCCCCTGGCCGCCACGATGTGATTCGATATTTAGCAGGGCTCTGTACGCCTAGAGATGATGGTCGACCGGTGGGTGTGGGAAAAGGCAACAATGCCGATCATGGGCACGATGAATGGGCCCAGGATCGGGGTTGGGGTTCGTCCGACTTACCAGATTGCGTCCATCGACTCGCCCAGCATCTCGTATCCCTCGCCCAGCGTCTTGCGTACCCACGAGTGCGCTCCATCGCAGCCGACGACATATTTGGCCCGAACTAGCTCTTCGCGCCTCTTGCCGTTGCTCCGCTCCAGGAGACTGTCCGTGTCGTCTTTGGCCAGGTTGCTCCGATACATGCCGTCGCTCAGGTTGCCCAGCCGCTGCGTGGGCGTGGCCTCGTCCTCAGACAAATGACGCAGTGTCACCTCGACTGGATATGCATCTTCGTCCTCGGCAGCCTCATCGTCCAACGCAAGCGAGGTCGGAATCGTTGCGCGGTCGATGCAGACGCGTGGGTGTCTTGGCGATTCCGAGGCTCGGATGGCGTCGAGCAGAAACGTCTCGATGCGCCCCTGGTGTAGCACGCACTGCGTAAATCGCGAGAGTCCCGGCTTCACGTCCGGTTTGCGATCCCGGCGGTGGATCTGGCCGTGTTCGTCGGGGCTCCAAAAGCTAACCTCTACAAAACCCGCATCAGCATGCATCGACACCTTGATTGCTGGAATCACTCTGGGGTGAGCTCTTTCAGCGATTACCCATCATGTGATTTGCCTCCTTCCACACTCGGTCCGCGACCCCAAAGCTGTCTAGAATCTCCAGAGTGCGAATCTGCAACCTACAAGCCAGTCAGTCTATGAGTAAATGCGTGGATATGCCTGAGTGCGCTCGCGTACCCATCAGCTTGACCAGAAATGACCTTGTCTGTCCGCTTGTCAACGACGCGCGTTTTGACGCCCAGTCTGGCGAGCCACAACGCCAGCATCAAGCCCGAAGGCCCTGCGCCCACAATGAGGACATCGACCTGAGATGTCCGCGCCATTGGAAAGCAAATCTGTTGCACAAACACCAGGCCTCTGGGTGGTCTTGAGTACTGGGTGGTGCCAAGCGTCTACTTTATGTCTCTTTTTCCTGCTCTACGACCTTCACTACATGGCACATTACACGATGACCCAGACTGAAGTGGCCGACCCACGCGCATACTTTAATCGGGTCTGGTTGCGGTGAAGCACATTTTGCTCGAGAAAAGTCTTGCCGTTCCGCGGAAACAACATATGACTCTGACTCTTTGTCTGCTGTCGTACCACCTGAGACCGCGTCAGCTCGGCAAGATACAGCAGTCAGCAATTGCCAGACGACCCTCGCTTGAACGCACGACTGCACGGTACGTAATGCCAGGTAAACGCATGGTCATCTGGCAGTCCTTCTGTCCGGGTCCCTGTGGACTTGTTGATGTATTATTATTTTCATCTGCTTCGCTGCCCGATTCGAGACGACTTATCGGTACTGCGATCACCATGGATGGCATGGCGTCCTGCATGCGCTATCTGCGAGTCCCAAATACGTGATCTGTAACGTGATACGCGGTAGATATGGCCAAAGATGGGCTTGTCATCTTCTTTCTGAAAAGGTCAACAGATGGCCGGCTAAGCAGCGCGGCCGAGGTCGCGGCGGACTCTCCAGACCCGCGAACCGGCCGGGCGCCCTTTGTTCCCCGAAAGGGCCTCTACCCACGGCACTGCCAGATCTCTGTTGTCTGGGTCCCGTCTCGACTCTTCAGAGTGGCTCTCATCACTGGCGTCGTCATCCGATGTTTCAAGCTCTCCGCCTTGTTCGTCCTCCTGGTCATCTTGACTGGCTTGCTCATAGAGATGTTCCGTGTAGGACCATGTCGGGGTATCGAAATTTCCGTGAACCAAAACGACACTCCGCCTGCTACGTTCCGGCTCCTCGAGAGTCCTTGGTGTCATTGGTGTCAGGACTTGCAGGCATTTCTTGCGTTGGTCGATCCCACGGACCAGGGCGAGACCGATTGTGCGCGAGAACCTCGGGTCTAGGGTAAGATCGTCGGGATTCGGAATGAAGGGAATGCCCTCTGGAGTCCTGGAGATGAGCGCATCAAGCTCTGCGTCGGCCCCTTCTCCTGCCTCGTCCGCGTGATCTGCGATGAGTTCCCGAAAAGCTCGTCGATCTTCGACAGTCACAATAGCAAGGACCATGCCATTGATGGCCTCGGCTATCAGGTCAGGCTCAAGCTGAAAGTCATATCTCAGAATCCCAAGGAAGCCACGTGCCTGACCCGAGTAGCCGATGAGGACAGGGTGCATCGTGGAGAGGACCTGCGGTGACCAACTCAGCCTAAGGACTTCATTGACGGCTTGTTTCCGTCTGCAGTGAAAGTAAGACATTGCCTGCATCTCCCTCAACTGGGCTGCCGTTCGCGACTTGAGCTCAGACGGCTGCGAGGGGAGCAGGTTGAAGTTATTCTTGGTAACGCCTCGTAACGCTTCGACCGTCTCTGCAGGCCCTTCTTCCGACATGTAGATGACCTGGCTGGGGCGTATCCTGGTGATGATGTCGACAAGAAGCTCAAGGCCCAGACTAAGAACCCAACCCGGAGTGTTGATGATGAGGGGACAATTTTTCAATCTACGGCTGTAATAGTCGACTAGGTCCAGAGCGCACTCTAGGTGGAGATCTGCTGCGGAAGCCAGGTTGACGGAAGCCAGCGAATGGCATCTCAATACTTTGTAAGAGTCATTGTCGAGACTCGGATGTGTAAAGGGAGCCCCCAAGTTTGGCTCAGTGACGTGGACGAGCGATATGGTGCCGGGAGGGGCATACTCTGGCTGGCCCGGGTCGAGATCAAGAACAGCCACGCCTTGAGTGAGCAGCTGAGGACAGTCATTCGTGTCCGAACGTACGGTCGTGAGAAGACGGTTGGTAAGGAGCCTTGAAAACGTAGACTTGCCGGCCGATTTGGGTCCGCAGACAACGACGGACAATGACGTATTCTCTGACAATAACTCGGCTAGAGAGGCTAACTTCTCATTCCACTTTGGAGGGGATGACAACTCTTGTACAAAAGTGCCCTTCGGAACGTCCAAAGAGTTACCCAACTAACGACTGTCAGCTAGGATGCAGAACATAGCTGCAGGGTTGTTCACTGACAAATTGAAAGGTAGATGAAGGCTCTTTGTCTGAAGTTGACAGATTGTCATTCCACAGCCTACGGAACAAGGGCGAAAGGCGCCCGAGATTCCTCAGATTCCAAGCTTCGGCATCGTTGTGAATTTCGAAGCTGCTCGGCTCGACGGTCCGTAAGACGGGGATCGCGTGGCAAAATGGTGCATGAACCCAGTATATCCTGCGAGAAGGACGCAGAGAAGCTCCGGCCACAGTCACCTGTCCACTCAGGACGCGGATGCCAAAATTTCCGGCGAGGAGAAAGCGCTGGGCAGGTGAGTCAAGAGCAACTGGGAAGACTGCGGCCTCATACCTCGTTGCCGTCGAGCTCAAGGGTGAGCACGCCATCGTCACCTACACGGTGGTTATGTTTGGAGAGAGAAAAAGAAGAGTAAGTGATTGGGCGCAGACTCGACTTGGATAAGCCAGTCTCGGAAAGAGTGCTGTATAGGGATACGTCAGATGTCGTGGCCAAGAGAGGAGTCTGAAGCAGAGATGAGGAAACACACGAGGCTATTTGAGTCTCATCATGACTGGATGGAGTAGATCTGCCGCTAATGGCCTTTGTCCCAGGCTTCTTTGCTGAGCTGGGCTGACCTCGCTTCTGAAGCGACTGAAGAGGACTGAAGGGATTGGGAGAACTTGGCGCCGACTTGGAGGCCTCAGCCGTTGGTGTGGGACTGCCATCGCCAGCTGTGGATGCAGCAAGTCGACGACGGGCCGCCAGTGCGCTGATGGCACTCACAGCGGCTAAAGCATCGGGACGGTTGGATGAGTGAACTGTTGGATGAATGGCGGAGTGACTGAATAGACTTACACTGAGCCGAGACTGGAGGGTCGAGTTTTCGCCTCTTGTTGGGGGAAGGAGGCGTTTGACCCGCCATGTCACTAGAGAGAGGTCAATGAAGCGCGATGTTCCCAATGAACAATTGAGCGATGATTGTCTGCCAGGGTAAATCTAGGTACGTTAATGCCCTGCTCGTGCAGCGATTGACGTTGCGGCCGCCAGCTGCCGGCAGCGCATGGCACTATCGATAAGAGCCGAGATGGACCAGACTTTTTTTCTGCTCCTGCACCTGCGCGATTCATCCCTCTTCACGCGAGCGCGTTTGGGTGGGGGCCTTCGCAACTTGGCTGCAAATTAATCCCAATCTCCACCAACCGAGAAACTTTCCTCGACCACATCTGGGCCTCGTCGCCTTCACCCTGCTCTTGCGTCCTCGTTTGCTTGCCTGAGCGCCCTCTTTCCCTGTGCATCCTGGCACGCCGGAGCCGAATCGCTCACAATGGCGCCCAAGGAACCATTCAAGGTGCACTCGCTCAACAAGCACATCGAAGACACCAGGAAGGGCCTCAGCGCTGAAGCTCAGTACAACCGACGAACCGCCTCGCGACCGGCTGCCGTCGTCAAGCAGGAGCCTTCGGCCGACAAGGTCATCTTCAACAACGACAGTGACGCTGAGTCTGAGTCTGAGTCTAGCGACGACGACAGCGACGAAGACAGCGGAGCAAAATTCGTCAAGAACCTCAGCAAGCCAAACGTCGCAAACGGCTCAGTCGCCTCGAAGCGATCCAGCACTAGCGATGAAATTGCAGACAGCGACGACGAGCGTAACAGTGCCGCCAAGAAAGACACGCCCCCCCAAGCTATCAAACCTGAGCCAGAAAGTTCAGACGAGTCTGCGAGCGAAAGCGATGCGGACAAAAGCAAGCTCAATAGCGTCGCTAACAAGAAGTCCTCTTCGACGAGCTCCGAGACGAGCTCTGAGGACGATTCGGACGACGACGACAATGGCGCTAAAGCTGATGCCGTGAGCGAGTCCGGTTCGGAGTCAGAGTCCGACGAAGGAAGCGAATCCGATAGCTCTTCCTCTTCCGACGAGGAAGAAGCGACTCCCTCGAAATCTCAGGTGACCTCGAAAGCGACTACCAACGACCAATCGGCCAGCAGCTCTGAGGACGAGAGCGAAAGTGAGGATGATGCCGAGTCCAAGGTCTTGCCGTCGGCCAGCCCCTCTGCCAGCGCCGTGGAGCAGTCAGATCACGAGATGGCAGATGAGTCGATCCACATTGAGGATCGTCAGCACAACGACCACCTAGCTGTTCCTAATAGCATCTCTCCCGACTTTGTGCTGCGCAAGGGCGGTAGCAGCAGCAACGCCGCAGACGTGGCCCGCATCTGCAGCCAGGCAAACCTGCAGGGCAAGCAGTTCTGGTACTTCACGGTCCCATCTGGAGTGCCTATTTCTGTGATTCAAAATCTCGAGATACCCATGGACCCAGCGCAGCGCGGCGATCGCGCCTTTAGCCACGGAGGAGAAGACTATGGCGTTTCCTTTGACAACACGGCACCCAAGAGCTCTATCCAAATCTTGATTCCCTCTGCGGATGGCTCCCAGTATCAGACAGGTAAGCCGAGCGAGAACATCGTGAAAAGGGACCTTGTACTAACCACGCCGCAGCACCACGCCAAATCGATCAGTTCCTGCGGGTCCGCCGCATTACCCAACTGGGTGCCGACAGCGCCTTGGTCGGACCGTCGGAGAGAAATGCGCCTCGTCCTCAGCCAAAGGGTCTTAAAGCACGATTCGAGCCAATTGGCGTGAATGGAGCTCTGGGCAAGATTGGAACGGATAGCGGTTCCGAGGGCGGAGACCAGGAAATGACGGACGCGCCCCCCCTGCCCGTCGCCTCCAATAAGAAGCAGCCCGAAAAGCCAGAAAAGACGACGCCCAAGGGGAAGAAGGGCAAGCGAAAGGAAAAGGGGGTCGCAACCGGAGAGACCCTGGAAGCCACCGTTCCACGCAGCGCCAAGCGCAAACAGCCCAGTTCCGAGGACGACGCGGTCGCGGCATCGTCGCAGTTGATAAATGAGGTTCACGCTGCACAGACGAGCAGCAAAAAGGCGAAGAGAGCCCGTGACGGAAGCCCCGACTTAGGGTCCGAGCCGCCTCCATCCGTCACGGTGACCAAGGTCAACCAGACCCCCGTGGCGCCGCCCACTCTGCCTAATCCCACCTTTTCATTTTCCGGCCTCGGCTCGACCCCAGCCGACGTCTCAACTCCTCTGGCGGGCAAATCCAAGAAGTCCAAGAAGCTCAAGGGCGAGACGCCAGTGCCGTCCGGCTCACAGACTCTGCCGGTCAAGAGTACCCCCGTGCCGCTGCCTCGACAGACGGCAGTGCCGATCCCCACGATCCCGAGCTCGGCGCAACAGCCCAAGGTGTCCCCAGTCCCAATTCCGCAGCCCGTCACCGCTTCCCAGAGCAAAGACAAGAAGAACAAGAAGCGCAGGGAGAGCCAGGGCAAGTCTGTAGCCAACGGCTCGTCACAGCCGGCCCCTCCTTCCAGCGCGCAAACTCCCGCGAAGAAGAAGAAAAAGGAGTCGCCCGCGCAAGCGCCGGAGCTCAAAGCCCCAGCCTAGAAGGCCCTCAAGGGGTGGGCAGGCTACCGGCGGCACCAAGGCGGCCACCGTGACGCTCGCCGGGGCTAGTAGGGCGCGATATCTTGTGTCGCGTCGGCTCCGGTGTCCGTCGACACGGCGGCATCAAAAGGTCTTGAGATGGAGGTAAGGAAGAGCGGGGGGCGCGCGTGCGTTCTGCACACTCTTCCTCGGTCCTCTCGTGAGTAGCTGACGCGAGGTGATTTTCGCAAACCTTGGCGGCACGGCGTTTTGGGAAAATTCTTTGATTCGGACACACAGTCATCAGGGCTGCACCAGTCGGCAACAGTTGCGATGGACATGGAAGCGTGTCACTTATGGGACTGGATTGGACATGGTTGACAGTTGATTGATGCGGATGGTGGACAGGAAAAGTCTCAACACGAAGATGGTTGCTTGATTTGTTCAATCGAGTCTTGGACAGGATTTGTGAGTAGATGAAAAGTAACGTGAGACTGAGATTCTTTGTGCGTGACCGCGGTGACGCGTGTGAAACAGGAAGTAGATGCGGTGATGACCTCACTTGAGCGATCCTGCGGTTGGTCTCACCGCGAACAGTCCTGGGTATGCGTTCAACCCGAGGAAGACTTCAGATTGATCAAGGTTTCACTCGAGTGTCCTTGCCAGCCCATGCCATTATAACTTTTCCGCAGAGTGTGTACTTTGTAGAGAGAATCAAGCTACAACGAACAGGGCAAAATGCCCTGTGCCTGGGGCCAGTGTCTCCAAGGACTTTCCAGCACCCAGTGCACAGCAATCGAGTCACGATCCAGGGCCTTTGAACGGAGAAGTCGCGGTCCCAAACGGGCCCCACGTCGTTTCACGATGTCGGAGACACTGGATGACGGTGAGACGATGACGTCGACCGCCTCGACGGCAGCACGAGACGTCGTCGGACCACGGTCTACGGGCAATTAGGCCTGGGAATAAGCAAGGCGAGAAGAGCCGGCTGCAGAACAGTGCGAGTCATGTGCGGCGCAACGCTGCGCAACCGCCTGATCTGCACGTCGAAGCCACGTGCGGCCTGGTTTGCTTTGTCCTCCCTGAGCCCTCTCCTCCTGTCGGACCAGGTCCACGTCCGGCCGGGTCCGCGGGGTTCGGAGAGAACCCGGCGATTGGGTCACGATGCGGCGCCGGACAGGCTGCAGCAGGATGAGAGGGATGAGGTTGTGTCTGAGGCGCTGCATCTGTGCCACGCGATGAGTGTGGGAGGACAAGTCATGGTGGGTAAAGAAGCGAGCGGCCATGGATCAATCCAGGGAAAGCACTCGTCAACCTTTGCTCCGCCAAGAACAAGGTAAGATATTGCCAGCGGCGATTGAGGACGAAAGAGGCTCGTAGAGATAACGTCCAAGCAACGGCCGAATGATGTGTGCTCCGACGCGGAATTAAGCAAAAAAACAAGCTCGCTGTTGGCTCGCTTGTACCTTCCTTGCGTCATGGATGTTTCTTGCTTAGTGATCACTCAGACACTACGGATAAGGTTGCCGCAAAACATGGGGGGCAGTTTGTCATCCGCCGCTTGGCATTTGGCGGCTGCTTTCTCCCGCTGCTCTACGAAGTACGGTTGGGTCCAAGCGGCATGCTGAATGGCGGGCTCTCGGAGATAGATGGTTGGACCTGTCGCGGCACATGGGCATGGCGCCATCCGTTGACCTGCTGTCAAGACGACACGGGCATCGAGATGCTTGCTCTTGTCCGCTTAGTCAGTCGTCGTGAGTACCGTACTTTGTAGAGAGAAACGGTAAATGCCAAGGCCGTGAAGCCACGAGTTGTGGACAAGAGAGGAAATGAAGACACCGGGGGCTGACGGAAGAGAGGACCGCCAAGACAAGAGCCGACGCTGGGCAACAATCAAAGCAGCCCTGGCCCTATCGGAGAGTCGGGTGTGCGTGCAGGGCCTTGGGTCCTTGCACTGGGCTCTGCTGTGGCGCTGATACCTTAGGTATGGAGGTGCGAATTCAGCACAAAGGTGCCGACCCTGAGGCAGAGACGCCGACAGACAAGAGGTTCCGACGCGATTGCAGACTTGGACGCCAAGTACGTCACACTCTAGGCCATCAGTTCGTCCCGCTAGAAGCATCTCATGTTGATTCAGGTAGCCCCGTTGTCGGGGTACTGACTCAGATACCGGCGCGTCTTTCAGCAGTCGAGCTGGCTCCGTCGCCGGGTGAATGGAGAATGGCTCGAGGCGCCTACAGCGAGAGCACGCGCACAGAGAGGGACGCCCTGAGGTTGAGATTTCGCATCTTGGCGTTGCCGTCGTGAACCGCTGTGAAAGAGCCCGGCGCCTAATGCACCGCAGGACAGCCCAGGCCTGTAGACGACTGAAACAGAACCCTGTGGCCCTGTAGATTTGGCGGCAAGCCAACCGGCCATTTGGTGCCCAGGGCTCGCGACCCCTCGGGTCCCGGTACCTAGGGCTCACGTACCGGCTACCCGCCGAGCCCGATGACGACGGGGCCAGTGTTCGATTTTGCGGGCGCGCGCCGCGGCAGCAATCGCTGGCCCAAGTCTTGGCAGCCCCCACCCACACCCACGAATGTGTAATCCAGCTCTTTCCTTGTCTACTTGGCTACTTGTCCACGCAACTCCGTCCACATCAGCCCGGACGCCGGCTTGGCCTCTCGTCCTCCCAATGTCGTCATGCAAACCCCAAGTCATGTATCATGACCACGGTCGGCTGGCCGCGCACACACACACGTACTTCGTACACTTGGGCGTTTCAACGCTCGCACCCGTGTGGCTCCGTCTTCAGCTCTCGAACGTCTTCAGCTCTCGAAATGGACCGAGGCAGCATTGCGTGGGGCGACAGACGAGGTACGAATCAAATACGCAATCGCAAGATCGGAACCAGGAAGACGCGCTGCACGCAATTGCACAAGGGCAGGGATGCGTCCAACAGGCACAAGTACATGCTGAACATTGTGTGCAGTCCTTGTCTGCGAGCGTCTTCCTCACCAACGGCACAGTCGAGTGCGGGTGCTGGCGTACGTCGCAGTGCGCTCGGATCGTGAGACGTCGTCGCAAAAACCTTTTTTCCCCCTGATCCTCGCAAAACCCTGCCATGGCCATGCGCGCGCAATACTCCGCAGGGGTCCCTCCCCAGCCTCAGAACTCTGGTGGGAGGCGCGCGTCCGGCCGGCGGACCCTACGGGAATAAGAAGGCGACGAGACTTGCATTGGCATACCCGCTCTCATGTCCGGGCCCCGAAAAGAGCCCCGTTGCGGCCGCCGACTGTGGAATCCGGAAGGCGCGGACATTACCGACCAGGTCAACGACACATGTGCGCTTCACTGAACCCATTGAGACTGGTCATGGTCGAGTGGGTATATCCTCATTTTAAGCGGGATTGCACGCAGGGTGGTTCGCCAATGCCAAGACTCCATGGCCGAAACACCTTGTTTGTTGAGACGACGACGGACAAGAGACGCAGCAATGAGAATTCGGCCATTTCTGGTTGGGAAGCGACCAGACGCCGTTGCGGGAAACCGGGACGCCGATCATCCCGTGTGCTCCGTCTAAGCCCGGGCCAAGCCGTTAGTCGCGTGCTGTTGGCCGCCGGCACGGCCCCCCAGCGAGCCGATTCGAGATTTTTTTTTCCACTTCGGCAGCTGGTGTTGGCAGTTGTCGCATGCCCGCCGCGGACCAATCAAAGCGGCGTGGGTGCGCTGGCCGGACACTCTGAACCGGGGGGGGTCCAGTTGAGCGGGCGGCAAGGTTCAGTTGGTGCGATTCAATCGACTTTCTCGTCCGGATCGGTCGGAGGTCGCACGACAAAAGATGCCGCGTGGCTAGTAGCCCGTGGGTACCGGCTACCGCTGGAGCACCACGAGGGCGCCGGGCCAGTCGGGCACCAGCCGCGGACCACGGAAGCACCCACTACCTCTCCACTACTTCGCGGCACCCCATGCCCTTGTCTCCCGCGGGACCCCGTCCGTCCAAAAGCAAAGAGGCTAGATGACGGATGCGTCTCTGGGGCCAGCGGTTGGTGCCGTCGCCTGAAAATACCTGCGTACAGTATCAGCGGCATCGAGACTGTAAGAAAATCGGTACTGTACTGCGGACAGGACGAAACCTCGTGGAAAGCAACCGCCTCCTGGAAGAATGGCAGCTCGCCTAGATTTTTTCCCCCATCCGTCGTCGCCCTATCGGAGCAGGGCTTGGTGTTTGTAGGAGCGACAAAAGGATCAAGAGCGCATTGTTTGGCCCTCTCCCGCCTGCCAACTTGGAACCTCTTCCGCGACGATGCTGATGCCAAGCAAATCCGCCAAGCCATTCCATGGATGCGTGCCAACTGGTTGCCCCATCCGTCCCCGGGGTTGACCGTGGTGCTGCGGAGGGCTTCAGGAGCGCCCATCGTTTCCGCGTGATGAGCCAGAAGCATTCCAGGGCTTGGGAGGTGCGTGACTTGCATGTGTGAGTGGGAAAAGAGAAGCAGCGCAGCCCTGTTGCCGGGACTAACGCCGTTGGGGCCGGGCGAGTCGACACCAAGACGTCTGATGCACTCTGGTTTGTCTTTTTCTGCGACAAGACGAAGGGGTTGTCGAGGCAGCCGAGCATCGATTCTGCTAGCTAAAAAGTCACTAGTCGCGAGCTTGCGCAACGACGACGACGACAGGCGAGTACGTATCTCTGACGAGGCGATACAGCCAGCCCAAGGTAGGCGCTACTCGCGCTGCCGTACGGAGGTTGGGCACTAAAGTATTCAGACCAGCTTAGGTCACTCGGATTACATAACACCGTGCAGCACAATACAGTATTGTATCCACATGCCCTGCCTAATTAGGCAATTCGTCCTCTTTAACGTCTTGCCGTCAGTTGGTCACTTGGGGTTTATGACGTTATCCCTATTGCCAACCTTCCTCAACGCCTTCTTCCACAGCTTCTATAAGAGCTTCCAGGCCAGGCAGAATCGGATTCGATTGGCTCAAAAGAAACTCAATCTCATCATATAGCTCTTCCCTTTGCTGGTTGGTTAGATCCGGCGGATCGCTGCCTTCTTCATAGGTTATTTCCATATAAATAGAGCACCCATTGGATGTTGCCGGGTATTCTTTCCACAAGCCGTTGTAGCTTCTCTTGCGGGAACAATGCCCAAGCTTTCTTCCACGTATTAATAAGCGTTGCCCTTGACGTAATCTTCTTCTTTGATGTGATGCATTTGAGCATGAACCATGCAAGCTCAATTGGTGATAGGTCCGGCGAATTAGGTGGCCAATTGACCGTTTTAAACCCCTTTTGATGCCAAAGCTCTCTATTGCGCCGTTGTGCATGTGAAGCCGTCCCTCCATACAAATTACTAGGGAAAGAGCTTTTCAAGCTGTAGAGTGAAGAAACGGTGCGAAAACCGGGGAAAACTGATTTGCACGGTGTTATGTAATCCGAGTGACCTAAGCTGGTCTGAATACTTTAGTGCCCAACCTCCGTACAGTCGGTGTGAGTGGTCGTCCATCCCCCCGAGTCGCAACGGTCGGCACGTCGGCACGTCGGCTGCTACTGACGCCGCCAACGTCTGGCGTCTAGATCTGCTCTCCATGCCAAGCTGCGTCGACGCGGCCTGGCACTCGCATCCACGGATTCGCACTCGGTTGTGCGCGTGACGACTGCTAATCATGCAGCGACGTTGGCCAAACTCTTGGTCGCTCCCTAGGTACCTAAGGTAGCTCTACTACAATATATCTCGCTCTCGCGAAACGCTCCCCTCAGGACCCGCCATTTTCCGATTGCGTGTTACGTCGTCGGAGAGACAACCGCCCGGCAGTCTGACCGAATCACGGCGCATCCTCCTGCATTGTGCTGCATGTATCGAAACGTTGGTCTTTCTCTTACTGTACGTGCAAAATCACGGAGGCTGCACCGCCAAGAAGCGCCATCCGCGTGGGCATGCGACACGCCTGATGGCTTCCGCCTTGGCTCGGCATCCCTTCCTCTTCCTGAACCCTTTTCTTGATTTTACGTCCTCTCTTTTTGCCGTCGCCGCTATTCCTGGCGAATGGGGACCCGCGGCAACTCTGCAGTCGCCTGGCCTCGGTCGGCATTTGCGGACTTTTGCGAGTCGCCGGCCGGCTTCCGTGCATGCACCCTCTTCCACCACAGCTCTTCCCATGGAGGTGGGGGTTGCCTGCCGAAAGGGTCAGTCGGCGCCGAACCGGCCTAAAAAGGTGGGCTGACGGGATGCTTTGCAACCTCCTCTGGGACCCATCATGCGATACATTGTCAACCTTGAGGCGTGAAAGCGTCTGTTTGGGTTTTCATCATGCTAGCCAAATACATGGGCTGAACCGTGGACAACAACAGATCCAGCGTGCTGTACGGAAAAATAAGAACGTCGCATTGGTTTCTGCTGGCCGTGTTTCTCGTTGGCTCCAGGCGAGAGACCCGTGCAGCCGAAACTCTACGTACCAAGGCTACAGTACTGTGTGGTGCGGGTTGCCCCCAAAGAACTTGTTGTCTTGGCACCGCCGCAAGTCTAGGTACGAATAGAAGAGAACATATCCGCCTGCAGCAATGCGCTTATAACGCACTCCAGATGGCTGGCACAAGCTGGCCCGGGCCGTCGACTTCCGGGGATGCACGCACAATTGAAACACCACCCGTTCTTGCGAAGCCAGCTCTCCTGCAACTGCATTTCTGGACAATACTGTAGTGAGCGATACTGTGCGGTACTCTAAAAAGACACGTAGACTGAGACTTGAGCCGTCGCACGTCTACCGTAGCTCTGCCGTACTCGGACCGCATGTACGGAGAAGCTGCGACGCGAGGCTATCGCCGTCCTGGCGGGGGTTCTTTCCTTCCGTCTCTGCACAGCGCCTGGGGCAGCAATTGTTGCCGCGCTCGGCTTGCGCGCGCTTGACGAACCCCGAGCTCTCCGCCCCGAAGCAGCCAAGGTACCTCGGCTGCGGGCGAAAAAAGTACTCCACCGCCCAAAGCCCACTCCTTTGTGGCCTGACGGGGTCTCGCCGGTACGCAGTGGGGTACAAGCGGCAACGACCCGACCTTGCAAAAGTCCGCTTCCCACGGGTCCGCCGTAGACTTGGGAAACGACGGACAAGAATAGGTTGCCTACTAGCTCTCGTACAATGCCAAGACTGCGGATGTTCAAAGGCCATCCAGCGACCTTGGATGTCAAACAATCTAGGTCATGTACTTCCCACTGGCTCGTCTGTTACGATGCCGTCAGGTCGAGCAGGCCGCGTCACTTCTCCCTTGAGTGGCCGCGTGAGCCGGCCCCCCAGCCCCACAAACGCCAAGAGGAAAAAAGATACATCGACGACGAGTCCCCTGTACAGTGACTCAAGAAACCCAAAAGTCGCTGCCCCTCCCCGCGGTGGGCCGGTGAATAGCAGTCGCACTGAAGCAGCAACAGCTTGGCCGGAAAGGCACCAAAGCCCGGTTTCCCATTCCCTGGCCTGATACACTCAAATCTCGTCTGCTTTCCTCCTCCTCTTTGAAACCTCTCTGCAACTGCTTCCTGTTCTTTTCTCTTCTCTTCCCGCAACCTCTCATCCTGCACTTCTCCCTTTCCTCCAGCATCGACTTTCCGCAACCCTCCCGACGCCTCCTCCTAACCCGGTCCTCGTCGTGCGCCCTTGCCGCCAAACGCCGCCAGCCTCTTGCGCCTTTTGCTCCCTTCCCTCGCGCAATCCCTCTTACACCACCGCCTTTGGTGCCCGCGCATCGCAGACTGGCCTCGTCCGATTTTCCTCCCTCGCCGTCGTTCGAGTCGACCGCCAGCTCTCTCGACCGCTTGCCACGTCGCCTGCGCTCCCGATCTGCGAAAACACGCCCGACTCGCCATCTCGTCTTTAATTATGCGGTAGAATTTGAGATAGTCCTTCGACGTTATTCTAGAGGTCCATCGGCGCCAAGCGAAGCTGCCCACCGACGAACCCCCCGAGACCCGCTCTCGATACCTTGCGCGATAGCCATAAAAACCGTCGCGCCTTTCCTTCTGGCGTCAGCGGTGTCGCTGTCGTCATGAAGGACTTTCCCGCCTCTTCGCCCGGCAAGCCGGCGCTTCCCACGCTATGGACCGAGAACCTGACAATTGCCGTCCTCAATCGACTGCCCAGCCGTTTCCAAGGCCAACGCCGCCGCAGTCGGTCCAATGCCAAACAGATTCGCTCTGGTGCACCCGACGTCACGAGCCTGCAAACGTCATTCAACCCTTGGCACGGCATCCGCGATTTGCAAAGGCGCAGGTGGCATCCCATTGACCTGCAATACGTCTTCTTGGCTGGGCTCACCCTCTTCTCGCTATCCATTGCCCCATCGGCACCGCTCGTCAAGACGCTGGCCCTTGCGGGCGCCTCGTGCGTTCTGCTCATGCCCGCCACCCGACAATTCTTTTTGCCATCAGTGACGATCTGGGTGTGGCTCGTCTACTTCTTCTGCAGCCGGTAAGCCCTTCCCGATTCCCGGCCTGAGTTACCACCCCACTTGCAGCCGTGGCTTCCCGGCTTCTGCGGGCGCTAACGCGACGTGTGTACAGCTTCATACCCTATGAATATCGACCTCACATTTGGGTGCGCGTGCTGCCTGCCTTGGAAAACGTGCTGTATGGAGCAAACCTGTCCAACATCCTCTCGGCGCACCAGCATGCCGTGCTCGACATCCTTGCCTGGCTCCCCTATGGCATCATCCACTTTGGTGCCCCCGCGGCTTGCTCCCTCATCATGTTCATCTTTGCTGCGCCAGGCACCACGCCCGTCTTTGCCCGCACCTTTGGTTGGATGAGCATCCTCGGCGTCACCATCCAGCTCGTGTTTCCCTGCACGCCGCCATGGTATGAGAACGAGCACGGCCTCGTCCCCGCACAGTATGGCATGCCCGGTTCACCCGCAGGTCTCGCGCGTATCGACGCCATATTCGGCTTCGATCTATACACGACCAACTTTACCACTGCGCCCTTGCCGTTTGGCGCCTTCCCCTCCCTGCATGGAGGATACGCTATGCTCGAGGCCCTCTTCATGAGTCACTGCTTCCCGCAGCTCAAGGTCTTCTTCATCGGCTACGTCGGCTGGATTTGGTGGTCGACCATGTACCTGAGCCACCACTACGCCATTGATCTTGTCGGCGGCGGACTCATCGCCATGGCCTTTTTCTATACTGCACGGGCACGCTGGCTTCCTCAGCGGCAGCCCGACAAGCTGACCCGATGGGACTATGACTACGTGGAAGTCGGAGATCGCCATCGGGTTGTCGACGAGGAGTACGGTCACGGCCAGTATTTCGGGCTGGGCTCGCTCGAGCGTCGCCGCGCCGACTCGAGCGACGGGTGGACGCTCGGAAGTAGCTCCAGCTACAGCTCCAGTAGCGGATCCCTGAGCCCCACAACATCCGAGGGATCATCCAGTATGTTTGCCATGGACATGGACAACAATGGCCAGCATTGGGACGGTGGTGCGAGACCACGCGACGTCGAGCTAAGCGAGGTTGTCATCCTACGCTCGTAAAGATTGGACGATTTTGCCACAGTCACCAATCTCGACGCAGCCCCGATGCTGCGCACTCGCACCCCGAGACCCGATTTCTTTGGCGGGCATTGTTACGACTCGACGTTTATACGGTCCACGACTTACATACGAAACTGCATTATAGTCCCTTCTTGGCATATCTGAGCACAACGAAAAGGCGCAACAAAGTGTTCATACATTCTCGCGAGCATCCGCTGCGGCCACGAAAGCAGCTGCTCGCCGGCGCATGGGGTTTTTGGTCGGCCGGCTCTCGACGAATTGGTTAGACGGAAGAGACAGATGACGACTCGACGCGAACGAGCCATGTCATCACGACTTTATTTTTTTCCCTTCATTATTCTTTGGTCACGATGTTGGCCTCTTGGACATGATAGAGTACTCGGTACGTAATGTATAACCAGACAGCAGACATTCTGTCGCATACGATTGGTACATACAGATATTGGAGTCAAGGGCAAGGGCGCTCGGCTCGTTTTGCATGACGCAGCTCGCCTTGTCGAACTGCGTCGGGACGCAGGTTCGCTGGGAGAGCACGGTTTACGGATGTGTGCGGATGCCTGATGGCGCGCAAGCTCTAGTTAGCAAGAGGCGCGCCAATATGATGCAGAGGGCCACTCGTGGTTCTTTGATGGTATCAATAAAATCAGAGTCGCTGAACTCGACAATTACAAGCAAATTTCCGGCACCTTTCGCCAAGTGCGTGATTTCGCAAATTGTACGTATGTCATATTACATGGGCTTGATATCACAAGCCGGCAGACGGCCTTGGTCCCCTGATTTACACGAACATGTCGTTTCCCATTTTACACCCAATCCTTCGTCTGCTTCCCGATGCCATGCGCGTGGAGCCGTTACGCCTCGATCCAAGGACCCTAGATGACCATGAATACAAAATCGAAAAAAAAACACTACGTTTCCAGCATCAAGAACATGGTAATCAAGCGTGCCGAGCGATCCGGGCGGGTCATTACGGCGTTTCTTGTCGCGATTCGTCTGGGCCGATGCTAGCTGTTGGCCGAGGGGCCGCTCCAGAGGCCCTTGCTCGTCTGGACGACGCGGTTGGCCTGGTTACCCGGCTGCAGGGCCGCGGGCACGCCGTGGGCCAGGGCGTGCGGGTTCGACGAGGCGGCGGCGTCGTCCTGGTCGGGCTGGGTGCCGTAGCCGCTGTCATCCTTGCCGAGGGATATGGCGCTGTCGCCCTTGCGCGCGGCGGCGGCGGCGTTTCCGCGCGAGGGCTCGTCGGAGCGGGCTCCGTTCATCAAGTGGTTCTGCGACTCGCGGAGCTTGTTGATGGCGCGGACGGTGTCGATGGCGGCGTGCAGGGTGCGGCGGGCGTTGAAGTTCTTCTTGATGGTCGGGAGCAGGTTCTCGCCGTCGGCGTCGGAGGGGACGCGGCCCGAGACGAAGGGGTGCTGGAGGGCCTCGTGGGCGGTGATGCGCTTGGTATGGTCGATGGTCAGGCAGCGCCGTATAAAGTCCTTGGCGTGGTCCGAGACGCCGCGCCAGTACTCGACGGGGGAGAAACTGTAGTCGGCGTTGAGGATGGCCTGCATCTCTTCAAAGTCCGAGTCGCGGTCAAAGGGCGTGTAGCCGCAGAGGAGAAAGTAGGTGATGACGCCGAGGGCCCACAGGTCGACGGGTTTGCCGTGGCCCGTCTTCTTGAAGATCTCGGGCGCCATGTAGCCCGGGGTGCCGCACGTCGTCGTCAGGACGTGGAACCTCTCCTCGTCCATGATGCGCGAGAGACCAAAGTCGGCGATGAGCAGGTCGGCGTTGTCCTCGGGCGTGCGGAACAGCAGGTTCTCCGGCTTGAGGTCGCGGTGGACGATGCCGTGGTCGTGGAGGTATGCGACGGCAGACAGGGTCGCGCGAATCAGGTCTGCGGCGTCGGACTCGTAGTAGGAGCCTTTGCGGCAGATGCGGTCAAAGAGCTCGCCTCCCAGTGCCAGATCGGTGACGAGGTAGAGGTTGTTCATTGTCTCGAAGTAGTCGACGAGGGTAAGGATATTCTGGTGGCCCATGGAGACCTTTTTGAGGACGGCGATTTCATTGCGCACCTGTCGTGTGCAAACAATTCGTCGGTGAGCTTCTTCTGTTGCACTCTGATGCCCGGTCGTCTGGCGTTTGAGGGGCGCTGGATGAGGGGAAGAGGGGATCTGAAACGGTCAGACTCACCATGTGCTCTCGGCCGGCCATGAGGCGTTTGTTGATGACCTTGGCGGCATAGTATCGGCCGGTGTCAATGTGGACGCACTCCTTGACGACCGAGTAGGAGCCTGCGCCGAGCGTCTTGCCGACTTTGTATCTACAAGGTTGGACCTGGGGCTGCTGCTGCCCTTGCTGCGTGTCGGTCTGAGAATCCATAGTTGCCTGCGGGCATGCAAAGCCAGGCGAGCGACAGCCGAGGGAATCGAATATGCCCTCTCACGGCCCGCGGCGCACAGTGGGCTTCAAGGTGCCAAGCCAAGCCGAGCCAGAGTCGCGACGCGGCGGGCGGCGGCAGAGTCGGATGCAATGGGCGGATTGGAAATGAGCAAGAGTCGCCAAGTCGATTCAATTCGGAGAGTGGTGCAATGCGGCGCGGTGTGGTTCGGAGTCGGTCGCAACGTAGGGTCGAGAGATTGGGCGGCTTCGGGCAATGCGGTGGGTCGTGTGAGTCGTGATGATAACAAATGATGGACGGTTCTGCGGACGGGGCATATCACGGCGCTCGTGAGGCGAAAGTGGGCGGAGGAGGGGCACGGGCTGTCGAAACGCCGCACTCGTGAACCCTCTGCTCAAGCTTGGGCACCGAGGTACTTGGTACGTAGAGACGCATAGGCTCTCCCTCCTGCAGCACTTGCAGTACAGTGTGCGTTACATGAATTGTATCAAGATGCGTACGAACATTTCGAGTCCGAAGTCAAAGTAAAGAGCCATCTTCAATAAAGCGCTCCATCAGAACGATGCACCGTCAACGCCATTGGTAGGGGTTCTCGGCAAAGACATTGCGGTGCCGACGAGTCCATGTACCCGAGGCTCGTTCAATGGGCTCGGATCGGCGTCTTTTATGCTGCAAGGCGTCGCCAGACCGGAACCAGGCCATAATCAAACACCAAGACTTTGCGCAACCTCGGAGGCATTTCGAAAGAAAAGACGGTGCACGGGAGTCGAAAACAGAAGCGTTACACTGCCTCGAGGTCTTGCCGCCATGTGCTTCCGGGCGGCCGTCCATGTTGCCAGATGGACCAATGTAAGATGTCGTCGCCAGGTTGCCATGGTCAGCATCAAGTTGCGTCGTGTTTCGACATGTCTTGCAACAGTCGATGCTTGTTCCGCCGTCATCTTTTGTACGGGGAGTGTGCCCGAGGCTTGTTCGTGGTGAGAATTAATGTAGTGCCTTCGTCGCCGTACCCATTTTGGGCTTTTACCACGCACAGAGGAAACTGTCACATCGAATCATGGAGTACTGGCATGGTAACCGAATTTGATGGCAGGTAGACGACAGAGCAAGTTTAGGGTTGGCAATCAACCTTGGATCCGGCCAGTGACGACGACATTGTCCATTGACCGTCTCGGCTGGCGATGCGGAAAAAGACAGGGGTTGTTGGGTACGTACCTTGAGTGCTTGCAGTGGTACAGCACTGCGGCGACAGGGAGCGCCCGGCAGGACCCGCTTGGCTAATGCGACAGCAATGCATTTGGGACGGTAGTTACTCGAGTACCCGCAGTGCGAGGCATCGAGAGCAGGGTCAGCCCAGCATGATGAATGAATCAATGTTTCCCACCCGTCGCGACTTGTCAAAACAATTTCAAAAAAAAAAACGACAGCTTGATTGTTACGCGCGCAACAATCCTACGCCCCTTGAGAAGCGCCCTTTGGTGCAACCCAGGTACTCCAAGTCGAGCGGGACGTGACGCCTCAGCCACGGATCGACCGCGCCCAGCCAACGTCGCTTGGAGGCCAATTGGTGTACTGTATTCGCAAAGTAGGATTGATGATGCCCCTCTCCGGGTACGGCTGGAGATGTGAGATGGAAAAGCATGGGCATGGCAAGGGCATCGTCCAATCCAGCCTGGCAGCCAAATTTTGCGTTGGTCGGGGGGGGACGTGGCTGAGTCGATGCCGCTCTTCCGCCCGTCAGCCAGCCTCCAGCACACCAAGAACAAACTGCTCGACTCTGCCTCTCCCTGTCGGTACTGTGTGACTGGCCCCTATCCTGTGCATGTGCTGCAATGAAAAAAGTCACGATGCTCCTTCACAATGATGCCGTCGGCCGCACAATGGACAAGCACAAGCACGGCGACGGCGACCAAGGTCGCTCCATGAAAAGGATTATTCAACAAGACCGAGACAACCAAGGCGTAGCCCATCGGCCAAGACGCCTCTAGCCACCTAGCTGGCAGGGCGTCTGCAACAGTCTCACCACGAGAATGCTCGCTCACGCAAGAGGCACTGTACCAGACTCCAGGAGCTACTTCGGAAACGAATCGACTCTATAAAATAGGAGTCGCTTCATGCTGGCTGCCCACTGTCACGCCGTCCGAGGCCCATCAAAGCGCGCTAGCCAGTCGTTGGACAGCCCAACTCCATGCCGCCAACTGAAGTGACTCTGTTCCGACCCGAGACACGGATACGCGGTCACGAGGCCGA
Source organism: Hirsutella minnesotensis 3608 (assembly GCA_000956045.1). Classification (NCBI taxonomy): domain Eukaryota; kingdom Fungi; phylum Ascomycota; class Sordariomycetes; order Hypocreales; family Ophiocordycipitaceae; genus Hirsutella; species Hirsutella minnesotensis. Next base: position 71,609 of record KQ030564.1, read on the forward strand.
CGGACAAGAAGAGGATGGAGAGCAAAGAACGTAGAGTGAGTCTGTTGTTTTCGCGAGAAAGACACTGAGCGAGTAAGAGCAGCCTCAGCCCTCTGTCCCTACCTAGGTACCTAAACCTGGCCCCTCCTCGAGCATCGTACACTGCGTACAGTACAGCAGGCCTAGTATCGCTGTAGGTACCCAGTGTGACTGGCCAGTTTGCGCTCCCTCCAGGTACTAGCCCGGTTCCCCCCCATGCCCCCTAACAGGGCATCAATTGCCTGGGCTGGTGCTCGTACCGACTAGCAGTTCATGTGCGCCAGTCGTGAGCACCAACCTCTTGCTTCCTACCTAGGTGATGGACGTACAGTACCTTAGTACTAGATAGTATGTAGAAACGCACCCTCTATTCGGCACTGTATGCCCAGTGTCCAGCTCCACCCACCAGGCCTTGGCGCAACTCCATACCTGGGCGACGCGGCCAGACCGACGACGACACTTTCCGCGTTCCCAGCCAACCCAAACTTCGTCCACGCCTCTCTCAATCCCTTCTCTCGACGTCTTGCTCTCCCGCTGCGATCGCCCGCCCGCATATCCTCCCCCTTCCGTCGTCATTGTCAGCCTTGCTTGTCGACGCCTTGCTCTCGGGTCTCGCTAGGGCCTACTTTTCCTTCCTTTTGTTTTTTTCCTCTCCCCGATTCTTCCCCCCGTTTGGCCCCGGCTGTGCGTCCCGCAGTCATCGCGCTTCCACCGGTGCATCCCCGGTCCTGTCCTGCTAACGTGGCCGTCGTCGAATCGTCGCCTGTCCACGGCCATGCCCCTGGCCTCTTACCTCGAGCACCTTCGATGATTGCGACTCTCATCGCCATTCATTTTCGTGTACCGTGCATCGGTCGCCGCGGCATTGGCTCTCCTCCCTTTGCGCCAAGCTGAGACACCCGTCTCCTGCTCTTCCTCGACCTCTGCCCAACTGCCTGTCGCTCCCAAAGCCATCTCTCGTGCAGACGACGGCTCGGCCACGCCGGAGCCAGAGCAAGAGATAACGCAACGGCCGACATTGGCCATCGGTTATTGTTACGCCGATTCCATCCCACGACGTTCCGATCCCGATTGGCCGGCCGAGTCGATGCGAGATGCCCTCGTTCCTCAGCGACGACAACGCCCCCATCGTTAGCGACGTCGACATTCTCAATTTCGACTTCGACAACGACTTCGTCCTTGAAAAGACTGCCAAGAGCACCGTCAATGGGCCCGCCATCGACCACCTTCGCAACGGCTTGAGCAACGAGAGCTTCGACGAGAGTTCGACCCTCTCGCTACCCAACTCGGACATCTCAGAGGCGACCCCAATGCCGGCGAATGGCAACGCATCGCGGCCCACGAGCATGAGCTCTTTTGCTAACAGCAAGAGCGTACACGCCGACGCCGACGCCGACGCCATCGACGCACAAAAGTCCACCAAGGCTCATACCAATGGTGCCACAGCCTTGCCTCACCGCATCGTACAACGGCCTCCCCCAGACAGCTCCAATGAATACAGCCCCTCACACTCGAGCCAAGCGAATCCGCCACGGCAGGTATACTCTCCGACTCAGCCTGCTTCAGAACAGATCCCAACCGACCGCAGCCATGGTTCCCTGAGAGAGACCGGCCTCGACCATACTTTGCTCGTCTCACCCGCGACCCCCGATCTCAATCATAGCCACGGCCAGTCACCGACAAGTTCCCTTGCACAGACGCCGCAGAGCCTTGAGCCAGGAGTCTCGGGGGGTCATCCACACCGATTTTCCTCCCCGCCCGCCATCCAGCAGTCGGGCGCCCCCGCGACTGCGCCCCTGTCGGGCCATCTGCAGCCGCCCCATCCTCCATCACTCAAGCAGCGACACACGCTTGAGGTCCCCAAGCTTCCGCCTAGCCGGCATTCCAGAGATGGCGCCGATGCCGCCTTTGCTAGCGGCCGCTTCTCTCCCAGTGCCTCTGGTCCCGTGGGCGCCCGTCGCGCGTCGCTCAACCTGGTGCGTCGCACGACACGATCGATGCAGTCCGACTTGCCGAGAGACGATTTCGTCCGCGACGAGGATGCCATGAGGTGGGCAGAGGCCTATCGCCAAAAGAGGGCCAGCAAAAGGAAGCGCAAGGAGGAAGAGGACGACGACCGCGTTCTGGTTGGCACAAAGGTCGACGAGAGTCACGCCAACTGGGTCACCGCCTATAACATGTTGACGGGAATTCGGGTGTCTGTCTCGAGAACCAATGCCAAGCTCGACCGCGAACTGACCGACGCCGACTTTGACGCCAAACAAAAGTCGACATTTGACATGTGAGTTCATCCGCCCCCTTTCGAGATCCCATGTGGACCTGACGCTAATCTCCTCAAGTACCGGCAACGAGCTCGTGCCCTCGGCTAAGTACGACTTCAAGTTTAAGGACTACGCGCCTTGGGTGTTTCGCCGTCTGCGGTCCCTCTTTCGTCTCGACCCTGCCGATTATCTCGTCTCACTAACGGGCAAATACATCCTCTCCGAGCTCGGCTCTCCCGGCAAGAGCGGTAGCTTCTTCTATTTCTCCAGAGATTACAAGTACATCATCAAAACCATCCATCACTCCGAGCACAAATTCCTGAGGAAGATCCTCAAAGAATACTACACTCATGTCCAACAGAATCCCAATACGCTTCTCTCTCAGTTTTACGGATTGCACCGCGTCAAGATGCCGTACGGCAAGAAGATTCATTTCGTCGTCATGAATAACCTCTTCCCGCCGCATCGCGACATTCACACAACTTTCGATCTCAAGGGATCGACGATAGGCCGGGACTACAAGGAAGACGACTTGGCCAGAAATCCCCGTGCGACATTGAAAGACCTCAACTGGCTCAGGAGACAACAGCACCTGGAACTGGGCATACAGAAGAAGCAGCTTTTCCTTGAGCAGTTGCAGAAGGATGTCTTGCTGCTCAAGCGGCTGCAAATCATGGACTACTCGCTGCTCATCGGCATACACGATCTTTCGCGCGGCAACGATGAAAACCTCCGCGGCAGAACTCTCCAAGTCTTCAACCCTGGAGGCGAGAAGTCGTCCGAGGAGGACCCTCATTCAGCACTTCTCAGGACGCCATCGAAACTCGAGAGCGTTCGAAAGGCGAGGGAGCTGAGACAGATGATTCGCCAAGAGCGCCCGGTGCCCATGGGACAGGCAATGGACAGAATGCCTGACGAGCTAGAAGAGGGCCATAACCGACCGGGCTTCGTCTTCAACCAGGACGACGGCGGGTTCAGAGCCACACATGAAGACAATTCGCCGGCAGAAGAAATCTATTACCTTGGCGTCATCGATTGCCTTACTCATGTAAGTAACTCTGAAGTCGGGACCACGTACAAGGCTGACTGACACGCACGCAGTATGGAGTGATCAAGAAGATTGAGCACTTCTGGAAGGGTCTTTCGAGCGACCGTACACAAATATCGGCACTACCACCGGACGAGTACGGCGATCGTTTCTATAACTTCATCGAGGGCATCACCATGTCGGCAGAAGAGGCGAGGCGGGAGGCGCAACGCAAAGACCAGGAGGCAGTTGAAGCGCAAGCCGCCGAGGAGGCATCACATCTCAACCCCCCTCCAAGGTCTCACCACGATATTCCTCCCATGCCAAACCATCAGCCGCCAGCACCCCCGGTGGGGCCATCTTCACCGGAAGGGAGAGAGACGCTCGAGATGGCATCGAAGCAGGCGCAACGGACAGTCATGCATGGAGCGTCAGAACAAGATGTCCCTGAGAGAACATTGCGTACTGGAGTGCCGGAGAAACGCGACTCTGCTCAGCATGAGCCCATCCTGCCTATCGTGGAGGAGGTTGGCGAAAGTGGTCGCTTCGATGTTAAGGAGACGAGGAGTCAAACGGCAGCATCAAACAGCAGAACGTCAGCGCCACCTCCTCCAACCGGTCCGCCACCACCCACACCGCCCAAAAGCCAATCGCAGCTCAAGGCGGAAAGCTCCGACAGCGGATACGGCGGCAACAGCAACGGGACGATCAGCCGGGACAGCTCGCTCAGGGTGCGTCATCAGATGAGCAAAGAAAGTCTGGACAAAGACCTGCCCGCGCTTCCAAGCGAAGAGAAGAAGCAAGGCGGCGGCGGAGTGAGGCTGGTTGCCTAGGTCGCCGTGATCTTCACTTGTCTCTGCTGGCCAGCAGCAGAAATGGAGACGGACTCATCTCATTTGTAAAGGGCCTTTATTCCAGCACCATGGGAAGCATCGTGGATCACTTGACTGGCGGACGAAACACACGAGAGGCGGCGCGCTCCTCCCATCTCCCCCTTACCCTCATATCCGTCGGATGCACAAGGAGGCATGGATTCTGGGGAGCCGAATATCTGCATCACCTTGGGAGGTTACCGTGCAACAAGACATGGGCCTCGCACTCTATTTCCTTTTCTGTTCAGGGGTCTCTTGGGTTGCGACCGCAAATGTTCATTATGCCATGGGAGGAGGATGTTTCTCTCGACCACCTTGGTCCTTTTTTTTGTCCCCTCTTTGCCTTGATACACTCATGGACGATACCATTGACGCACAAACAAAGCAAGTTTGCAGCATGTAGCACTCCAGACAAGACTGGTCTTTTCCCATTCCTTTCTCATTTGTCCCGAACCACTTTTTCTTACGCCGATGCATTTGCCAAGGTTGGACGGGGAAGGCGAGCTAGGATGCGGGTATTCTAGAAAAAAAATGATAGAAGAGGAAGATGTTATTTCGTTCATGATACAAGTCGTGATGTGTTGTACAAGGCCAGTCCGTACGGCCAATGATGGAATCGCAAGGTCCAAGAGTCTGCGCGTCGAGGGACAGCACTCGGTCGGCGGCCAAGAAACGGGGAGCGGCTCGCCGCTCGTCTAGCGGTCCCTCTTCCTGTCGAGCAAGTCCTGAATGTCGTCCTTGCCCTTGCCGCGGGCGCCGGCGCCGCCGTCCGGGGCAAACGAGGTCTGGACCGTCATCTCGTGGGCGCCCTGGCGGCGGAGCTCGTCGAGGCGGCGGCGCTTCTGGGCGTCGGCGACGCGCCACTGCTTGAAGTGGAGGACCCAGGCGGCGGCGCAGTCGCGCTCGAGGGCGTCCGACTCGCGCGTGTCTTCGGTGTTGAGGAGGTGGTGGTGCTGGTGCTGGGGGGAGGGAAAGGGAGGCGGATGGCGGGTTTCTTGGGGCAGCTTTTGGAGGCGATGGTCGGATGGATAGCTTTCGGGCGAGGTGGGCTGCGGCGGCAGAAATAGGCAGGGCGGTGAGCCGCAACGTCGCTCCTGCCTTGCTACAGCTACTATAAAGTACCGCCCAGTTTACAGAGGGCTAATTCAAATCCACGGGCTTTTACTACTTAAGCGTGTTGGAGCTGTGGCGACCTTGTCCGCTGCCTGCCTCTATTGCTCTTGCCTGCCTCTGCCTTTCATGCCCGACTTGCGTCCCTCATAGCCTGTATAGCTGGCTATGGATAAATAATAAACGCCCGTGTATTTTTACAGAGTGCACGGTGCAGGAGCATCGAATCGGGGTGTCGAGCATTCAAGGTCGCAACGCGACGACCGCTTCGCCCACACATGGATGCATTGCTGTGGTGCCCGTGTCTCGCGTGGCTGCGGCTCTCGTTGCATATTCCAACGCTCAAACACATGCTCCCCCAAAAACGCCCTTAACCTGAACCCACCTTTCCCCCGGAACGCCAAGAAAGCAGAGCAGACGCCCATCTTCTGCCCTCAGGCGCCGCCTGCTCGGGGCTTGGCCTTGGCCGCCGCCTTGTCCTTCTTGTCCTGCTTCTGCTTCTTCTTCTTCTCCTCGTTCTTCTCGTCCAGCTTGCGCTTGTGCGCCGCCTTCTCCTCGTCCGTCTTGGGCACCGGCTTGAAGAAGCCCTCAAGCCGCGCCTGCTGCGACGTCTTGAGGTTCTTCTCGAGCCGCGCGCCCGCGCTGCGCACCCGGTCCTCAGAGAAGCCCTTCTCCGTCACCAGATACGTCACGAGGCCCTCGACGTCGGGCTTGTCCCACTTGAAGTCGCACAGCGGGTCGTCTGCCGGCCGCACGTCGGGCTCGAAGAAGAGGTCCCGCGCGTCCTTATACGGCCAGTCCTCGGGCAGCGCGTACTTCTTCTTGGAGTCCTTCTCGATGGCCTCGACCACCTTCTCCAGCGATCCGTGCTCGCGAATCAGCTTCAGCGCCGTCGACGGGCCAATCTTTGGGATCGGGTCCAGGTAGTCGCATCCGAGGAGGATGCAGAGGTCGACAAACTGTAACCATGTGCCATGTCAGCCCGGAATTGTCCCATCGGCGCATGCCTCGAGCAAAGCAAAGACGTGGTGGCGTACCTGTTTGCGCTCCATGTTGAGGCCCTCGAGCACCTTGTCGAGGTGAATCTCCTGAATCGGCTCCTTGCGCTGCTCGCTGAATGTGAGATGGCGCAGCAGGATGGGCGTGTTGAAGCACAGCGTGTCCATGTCCTCGCTTGCCGCCGCGTACACCTTGCCCGCGCGCGCCAGCACGGCGCACTGCGCCTCGGCCTCGGTCGGCGCGACAATGTAGGGGATGCCCATGAGCTTGAGCAGCCGCTGGCACTCGGCGTTGTGCTCCCGCGTCACGCGCACCGTCCGCCGCGAAAACTTTTCCACGTCCTCGGCCGTGCCCGTCTCCTTGGCCTCCTCGAGGCCCTCGGTCGCCTCCTGCTTGCGCTGGAACCGCTTCGCCAGCTCTCCCGACTTGAGCTTGGGCGGCGCCCCGTCGAACACGTAGAGCGGCTTGATGCCATTGTCCACCATGCGCAGCGTGCGGTAGAACATGCCCATCAGATGTGACGTCGTCTCGCCGCTTTCGTTCATCAGTTGTTGTCCGTCGGACCGAACGGCAATCAGGAAGCTGTAAATGCTCATAGATGCATCCTAGGCGACGGCCAATCGGTCAGCACCCATCGAATTGCGTAGACTTTCCGGCGTGTGACTTACAATGGCAACTTTGCGTCCAAAGTGGTTCTTGATCTCCCCCTCCTTGATCGCCTCGGGAGCTTCCTCCTTGATGATCTGGAACAGCTGCTTGATGCCCATTGTCGCGACAACCTCTTTCGCAGAGGTTCAGGTATCTCCGAGATTAGGAATAAGTAGGTTCGAGATATTGCGTAACCAAGGCGCAAGGCGCAAGTACCGTCAATATTTGCCTGCCCACCTCTCGTCGATGCTGGTAGATGGAGCTGCTGCGAGAGGGAGACGCGCGCGCGGGAAAATGTCATGACGCGAAACTGAGACCACTTTAAGTGGTTCCACTTTTCTCTATTCGCGGCCATGCAGCACAGTGCTAATACGACCGAAGATGCTTCACGCTAAACGTTCTTCGTGGTTTACTTGCCAAGGCTTAGTTTAGCAACGAATGCTCAGACAAGATTCATCATCTCAAATATCCTAGCTGTTGCTGCTTTACAAAACCTCAATCGCAGGGCTACACTTATTCAATTACAACACGGGTGCCAAATGTTTGATATCATTGTCCCCCAGCCGAGTTGCAACGTCCCCCTCCGTCTGACAGCAGCCAGCAGTCTGAAGCGCGAAGCATCATCGTGCGGGTCGGGCCAGAACGAAAGATGGCAGGACTTTGCTCGAGCCGGGAGAACACTTGGTCTTGAAACTCGTCCCCTTTTTGTGCAATGACATCTTCTTACTTTCGATATACCGCTCGGAATACAGAGCAGTCAAGGATGGGTCTAGCCTTGCGCTCCACCTTGCCGTGCGGAAACTTGACGAGTATTTCAGTCGGTTCGACCGGCACATATTGCTCGCCCACGTGAAATCACCTTCATCGCCTTCAAGGAGAAACGGCACGTAGAGCCAGGACGCCGGGTACTCGACCCTCGCTCGTGGCTCGTGTCTGTAATCTATCGACTGTGCCAGGGTATCGTACAATCATTGCTCCTCGAGCATATCGCAAAAACATGTTTAAGTCTAGTCGATCCGATTAGCAGTTCATGTCATCCTTCCTCGAAGAATACCTTTTTCCTCCCACTGCCACGGCTATCTTCCATGCTGTCCAGGGCCTGGTCGATCTCCATGATATCCAGCATCTCGGCCTCGATGTCCCGGTTCAAATCTGGGCTTGCATCCGCAGCTTCGTCCAAGTTGTTCATGAATCCGAATCCGTTGCGCATACGTGCAGCCAGTTGCTGAGAGTCGTCTTTGCCGTCGACCGCGTCATGCTGCGGAGTCGAAAGCTGCTTTAGCCTCAGTGACCCCGATTTCACGGTGCTGAGATTGTAGGTCATGCTGGCGACTCGGTCGCTCTTGCCGTGTACTATGATCGCGTCCGATCTCTCTCCGCGTGAAAAGAGCCGGTTCCGTCGTCGATCAACCACGCCGCCGATTTTCGTCCCTGGGCCGTCCTCTCCATGTCGCACGACAACCATGCGCGTCTCGCCCTGGATCAACACCTCCACAGGAAGGCCGCCCTCCTGGTCCATCTGTCGTTCTCCGCTAGAAGTGTCCAGCACCAGGCTCACGCCACAGCATCGTTCACCAAGAAGGCCCGTGGCCAAGTCGAGAAGCTTGACCATTCGGGTGGGCTGTGCTCCGCTAAAGAGATTCACACCCCCACCGTGGCCTCTGCGAAGTTGAGCGTCCCAGAACAGTGAAACTGCTGGAATCACGCAGACATGATCTTGGCCGCCTATCCATAGCGCTAGGCTCTCGTCTTGCTGGGACCGTCCGATCTGGGGTAGGGCTATTTTCTTGACACCACCGCGAACGCTAGATAGACGATCAAGAGTATTTGCTGAGCCGAGAGACGCAGTGACCTGCCGCCGAGTGTGTGGCGTCATGGGCGCGAATTCTCCCAGCTGGTTCTCCTTGGGCTGGGAGGCCATGCTGCGCAGCAGACTCGTGCCCTCTACGTAGCCCGACACGCTGAAGGCCGTCAACGCCGCCCCTTGAACCCCGGGTTTGAGTTTGTTGGAGATAATGGCGCCCGGCGCCGAGGGACTGACACCGTCAATGTCCCAGATTCCCCACATGCCATCGGCCAAAAGGGCGAATACCGCACGTCCATGGGATATCCAAGCTGCGTCCAAGATGGGCTTTCTTGATGATGATGGTCTAGCAAACGGCTGATACAAAGATAACAGCCAAGATCCCTGTGGTGGAAACGGGCCGACTGCATCCGGGTCAGGTGGTAACGAAGATGTCGCGAGGTCGTAGACTCGGACTGCTTGGTTGGTGGCGACCGTGAGAAGTTGAGTATTGTGTGTCGGGTTGAATGAGATGCTGGAAAGGGGGTGCGGTAGAAACTCGGTTTGAAATGGCTCTAGTGGGCGCTCCTGTTTAGAAGGGAACTCGAACGGGACCTCCCATAGCAGTAGAGTGCCGGATGCTTGGCCAGAATGGGCCGCGACCACAGCTCTCGTCTGTTGCGGCCCTGATGACTCCTTGGGCTTGACCAGGTTCATGGCCAACCCGTCGCTGTGTCGTGACTGTCCTCCAAGCAGGAGGAGAGACTCGCCCCAGGCGCCAGACCCGGCTTTTCCAGCCAAGAGGTCGCTGCGCAGCTCCGTCCTGGCCTTGCTCTCCGGCGACGGAGGAGTTAAGGGCAGCGTGATCAGGTAGACGTCTTTGGTAACGCAGGATACAGCAAACACCATCTTTTCCGCCAAGACCGGCACTCCTGTGTTCTCGGCGGCGTCTTTGGCGGCGCAGGGCGCCATGGGCACGACTGCCACGTGGAGAACGCTGGTCCCCAAAGCCAGATCGAGCGTCTGTATGATTTCTGGATACGGCGTCTGCTCGATGGCATCTTCAAACGACGGCGCGTCTGCGTATTTCGGAGTGCTCTGTGCCTTGGCAGGCGGCTGGTCGTCTTCGTCCGAGTCGATAATCATGATCACGTCGTCCGGCGTGCCATTTGCTTTGCTTTGCCCAGCCTTCGTCTTGGGAGACTTGAGGCGGCGCCCACCTCGCCATACGAGCGTCACGCCATTCTCGTGGGCGTATATCAGAACCGTGGCTCCTTGCGGAGACTGGACTGGATATGCCTGGACATGATTGACCCGGCGTGATAGATTGTATCTATGGGGGCAGTCTTAGCGTCTCGTGCACATTCGTTGGCCGGATCTGCGGGAGGACCATCTCACGTGAACTGTGTATTTTGCGCCGTGCGACGGATGCGTGGTGCTGCGTCGAAGCTCATGGCCAAGGTTATGCTGAAGGCGTCGGCGAAATACAGTTGGCGAATCTGCGTTCCGGAAATTCCAGCTGAGGAAGCCTAGTTCATAGTGATGACATATGAAGAAGATTGTCTAGCAGCAGAATTGACGCGATGCGGGTGGATTGTAGTTGGATCGTCCTGTTTGTCGCTTCATGGAACTTTTCATGGCGCGACGTTCAAGGGTCGCGCAGCAGCTCCCTAGCTGAGGTTTAGCACGGATATGGTCACGTGACTTACTTTACTGACACCACCCCACCAGCTCTCTACTTCGGTAGGCAGCGGCTTGGCTTCAAGGGACACGGCGGCTGCGTGTTTCGCATGGCATGTCAAGCTTGACGTCAAAAACGCATATCTTGCTTAATCCGATCTAGACAAACTGCTCCATGTTCCGTGCCGCCCTCGAACTGCTCATCTAAACGTGCTTAAGCGGTAGACATGCAGTCGAAATCAATAGTGCTTCCGGCCCCCTCCCTACCCGTTGCCAGTGTGCCTGGCGATCTTGAACAATGATTCACTTGATGATCTTGACAGGGAAAGTAGAACAACGTCCTGCAACACTCAAACAATTCGGTCAATGGTTATGGGGAAAGTATACACTGCCACGGTGCCCGTTCAAGCCATGCCTGTCACGTATCGAGAGGCGAGCATTGCGCATTGGCGCCTAAAGCAGCACGGCAGAAATGCGAGGCGAGCATCACGAGCAACCGGGGCAGATTCCAGGTCAGATTTGACATGATTGTACTTGGTTTACTGTAGCGCAATCCATACGTACATCCCACTCAGAAACGTGGCTCCCATCGCTCTGCGTCAAAAATAACTATAAAGATAGGTGAAAAAGGTCTGGCCTGTTGGGCGTGTGAAAACATCGTCATCCGCCCATCTCGACAAATGAGTTCCCTGGGGGTAGCCAGCGCTTGGTGTTGTACCCCATCCCTGGATCCAAACGCCCACTCGGTATCGAGTTCTCCAGACTCCAGAAAATTTCGGTCAAGACGCGTTCTGGAGAAGATTAAGACGAGATCCCCAACGGTCGAGGTAGCGGTGGTTAGGTGATTCAAGAGAAGAGAGGGAGTGATGACAGTTATGATCCACCACCATGGTCAGGCCTTGAGAATGAAGTAAGAAGTAGAGAGCGGGTGGTTGTAGGTGTAAACCATGGCACATCGTGCGTGCCATCGAAATCGGTCGTCTCTTCAGGCAGATCAAACGAACAGCCCTACGCCGCTGAAAGCAAAAAAGAAGTCAAAACGCCGCCAGGCCATCGGTCAGTTGCCAACCAATGAACATGAGCTTCATCCCAAAACGCCGCGAATGCCCGGGGGGTGGTGGTGGTATTTTTCTGAGACAGAAGGAGAAAAGGCTGGGTTATATATTGACAGATTCCGATTGTCGAAAATCGGGGCCAATCATGGCTCATGCATTGGTAACCTGTAAGGTGCGTTAGATTTGCGTATTCGTTCAAGTTTTGCTGGTAAAGTAAGGAAAACATACCCGAAGGATCCTGCGCGAGTAGTCTTCGTTGTCTGCGATGCTGCCATCGCTCATTCTCCGATTGGCCAGAACAGGGTCCAATCGTGCATCCGTCATAGACATGCTGCCACTGCTGCCCGGTGGTTTGGATCCATTAATGAAGGCATTGACTGCAGCGTTCCGGCGGTGCTCCTCTTGTAGCTCCGAGTTGCGTCTCCGCCGGAAGAGCCAGAAGAAAACTCCAGCGACGAGAGCGGCACCGACGACACCAGCAACGACACCAGCAACAATACCAGCAGTATTGGGTTCGCTTTTGTTGTCGTCACCTTGAGATGATGGGGATTGGCTCTGGGTGGCAACGGCGGACTTGGATGCGTCTGATGGGTCTGATGACGGTGACGTAGGAGTCTTGGAAGGCTGCGGACCGCCAGACGATGAGGAGGATGGCGGCTCGAAGGTGTCTACATTGACGGAGACACCAGTGTTGAAAACGGACCAGAAACCGGGTTTTCCAAGTCCACCACAGGCTTCCAGGTCGTAAAAGGGACAAGGGTAATCACACTTGTCGTCTTCCACGACGTCCGAGTCTGGGGGATAGAGCATGCCACAGTAGCATTGGGAGCCCTGAAGTCCCGAGACAGTAAATTTGCCATTTGTGCAGACCTTGTTGCAGGATCCCGATGACATATTCTCGACCTTGTGCGTCGTCATGTTGCCTGCGGATTTGTAGCATCCGTGGGGAGTGGGCGCATTCGGTAAGGGGAAGGCAGAAGGGCTTTGCTTGGCCTTTCCGGCACGTTCAACCAGTGTTCCCTTTTCATCTCGGGGAACCTTTGTCGGGATTTCGGCGGTAGCATAGGCGTGCGAAGTAGCCAGGAGGGCCACGTATACGAATGTCGACTTCATGGTTTCGACAAGTCGAAAGACTGGAAAAGGAGATTCAACGAAAGTAAAGAAACGGCTCCTCGTATCGGTTACGGAGGAGGTTGTTGGCGTCGAATGAGTCGAGGCCGAAGGTCACTCCCGCAGGTCAGGGAGTCGACCGAAATGATCGGGGGGTTTGGGGCAGGATAAGAGCCAGCCCAGACCTTGATCGTCCAGTTTGGGCGATGGCAAGGGCGAAGTCCACGGTCGTTACACACGAGGCGTCGAGGAAGCAGCGTCGTCGGCGGCGATGATTCGGTGACAATCGTCGACGGCAATGCAGGCGGACAAAGGCCCGGTGCCGCGATGGAAGGGCTATCTCGAGAAGACGGGAGCCTCGTGGGCGAGCGTCGGGCACGGCAGGGCGAAAGGGGCGCGGTGCGCGTGACGGTCGGCGAGGGCTTGCGTGGAACCTCGACGGCGATGCTGGGCGACGGGATGTGCACGACGATGAGGTCGAGGATGTTGATGAGGAGTCAGTGGGGTCGGGGAAGAATAGAAGGAGGGACTAGAACGAGCGACGAGGTGTTTTTTCCAGTCTGAGAAAGGGGGCGGCCAGCTGGGGGGAGTCGACGACGACAGCGCTGACCGGGACAAGAGAACGAGCGGACGACGAGAGAGGGAGAGTGGGAAAGAGAGCGCGAGAAACGGGAGGGAGCTGGGCCGATGGCAGAATGAGTGGAGACGCCTGGGGTGAGCAGGTGAGTTGATGGGTGTGTGGGTATGGCCAACCAGCTAATCAGGGCAGGGGGGAGGGACAAAGGGCGGGCCAGGGGAGCGGTGGGACACGCAGATATCCCGCGTGCGCTCGAGAAAAATAACGCGAGACTTGGAAGACACAAGACGGAACTGAAGGGACAAAAGGGGCGGCGTGCTAACAGGCTGCGGTGGGACAAAGGCAGCGGGGCTGCTAAGCCAGCAGAGGGTCTCCGTGACGGCCGAGGACAATGCTCAGAAGTACCGGGCAAGTCCTCCCGAGCAGCGGAGACTCAGGTACTACGGTAGTAAGCGCTCGTACCTCGAAACGGTACCTGGCCAGGCACCCGAGGGCCAGAGTCACTTTGCTGATCAGGGGAGGGGCCAGAGCAACCAAGGCAACCTTGAGCCCACCCCCCTCCCAGCGCCGCGAAATTGCAAGACGTTCGCAAAAGGTGTGGTCGTCGGCGGCGCTGGTTGGCGGGAACGCGGCCCGTCGTCAAAGAAGAGCGAGGGCGAAGGGGAAGAAAAAAAGAAGAAGTGGCCTGCTGCAGCAGCGTCGCCAGCCTCCGTGGCCGACCAACTACGTACGTAACTAGGTTGGGCTTCGTTGCTGGGACAAGAGTTACGGGTGTTCCTGTGCACTTTGTGACGCTGAGATGCGACTTGAGGGCAAAGCGGTCGGTCCGTGTCGCGGCGGCGAACGCGCACAACGTCGGACAGGGCTCTGTCTCCCCTTTGTTGCGCAGTCTCTGGCCAGGTCATCCCAGCAGGCAATCCGCACGAGCCAGCGCGCAGAGGTACCTGGAGCTTCCACCCATTCTACCACTATATCAAAGTACTTCCTGCACACGAAGCAGAAAGGGCCTGCTGAAAGTCAGAGGGGAGGGTCCCCCACCCCCATTTCCCGCATTCTCCTCCCAGGCTCGCCCAACCGATCAATGGACCAGCGCAGCGGCGGGCCCTGTAGCTTGTAGCCTGTCGTCTAGAGTCTATCCACCGGCTGGAATGGCGGCGTCCCATTGGCGACGATTTCGCGTCAGCCACGCAGCTGTGGGCACTTGGTTCCTGGTGCCCGCCCTTTGGCCGCCCGAGAGCCCGACCAGTGTTGTGCTCGGCCCTTTTGTGTTTCTCTCCATCAGTCTGTCGCTCGCGCACGCGCTCACAGAACAAGAGGAGCACATGCGTGCCACTGTACTGTACTGTACGTACCCGTGTCATCAGGTGCAACCTGGCATCGGGTCGCTGCGAGTAATTTGCAAGAGGGAGCCGCTAGCGTCGAGCGCTGGACGTCTTTGGTGAGGTGGAAAAACAGGCTTCGGGATTCGACAGCATCCAATTTCAATCGGAGAGTGCCCTGTTCGCTGGCAGCCGCGTCGTGTTCGAGCAAGGTATCCGTACGCATGTGCACATAATTAGGCACACGTTTTCAAAGTATAGCGATACTTGCAAAGGGCTGTGCATGCAGCATCAGCTAAACGGTCATGCGTTGCCAAAACTTGTTTCCACAACGGTTTTGCTTGACTGGCGTTTATTCTGAATACGTGATATCACTTTCTCGTATCCAGTATTGTGCATTATTGTATAAACGTAAAATTAAAGGGCACCGTTTGTGCCACCTCGCGCGGATTGTGTGCAACGTAATTGGGGACTTCGCGCACACTCGACTCTGGAAACCAGTCCGTCTGCCCTCTTGCAGCCGCCGAGCTCTGGCTTCGCTTTGGCTTCCGACTCGGCCGGCTTTTATTGTGCTCGACGGGGGCTGCCTTGCATGTGCATGAAATGGATACAGCTGGAGCACTAATGGGGATGGCTCATGCCGCAACCTTTGCCATGGCCGAAGGGGGGAGGATGTACCTTGCATGTACATACACAACGTGCATGCGTGCGCGGAACTGCACAAAACTGAGGGATAAAAAAGACGCCATCGCGGCAGCAGGCTGAAAGGAGATAAAGCCGGACGGGACACGTGTGCTACCTGGGGTACCAACAGGCCCCATTCCGCAGTCGCGGGCATCGAGGACGTTGCAACGAGCGGCTGGTTCGTGTCTCGACCTCGCGAGGATTATCAAATAAATGTTCGCGACGGCTGACTCGCATGTTTGATTGAACTGCGCGCTCTGAGCGACGCGGTGCATATTGTACAGTATGTAATCGCCAGAGTCACGGGCACCCCCAAGGGGGAGCCAACTGGCATAACCGAGAGAGCCTCGCGACGTACTCGACGGCCCATGCCAAGAGGATTAAAGGCTCCATTGGGGACGAAAAGGCAAGACTGGGCGGAGACTCGTCATGACAGCACGGCCAACGGAACGGGAACGAGGGAACGAGGAATGGCCGGTCCCCCTCCTCAGGGGTCATTCAGGCATAAACTCCCCCATGCAACTTCTGCTTCTCGGCCTTGCCCTTGTCAATCTATTTTTTCCTCTTTCCATCCTCGTTTCCGTCCTGGTTCACTGCACCACGAACTAGGCGTCGAGACGGAGGGTCGAGGGCCACGGGGCCACGGGACCGTGCGCGCCGTCGTCTCGACAAAAGAGAGAGCGCGTGTTTGTGTGTGAAGGAAAGAACACGAGAGCAGGCAGGCGAAGTGCGGACATGGCCGCATCCCACCGTTGAACGTCGGCGCCAATTGCGGGCTGTATTCGCTACAGTACATTCGGGGCCCAGGAAAAGGAAAACGAGGGTGGGCGTCCTGCATGCATGTCTCGACTGCGTGCGGATTACGCGAACCCTTGCGAGCCTCGATTCGTATCGACGAGCCGAGAGCTCGACATCCTTGGAGCATCACAAGCAGCGTCTATCCGGCTCTCTCTCTCACCAAGCCTCATGCCATGCCATGTCTCGACGACATGCTTCCCCGCGAGGCCGTTCCCAGCCGTGGCACCTCCCGCGGAGGTTTTTCCTGCCGCAAATGTGCGAGTGCCCGGCCGTGGCGCAAGGGAGCCGAGCATTTGTTGTTGCAAGGGGCTGCGGCGCGCCATCTGTTGGGCGAGAGAAGTGATGGAGTGGGTGGGGGCGGCCCTCCAATTGATCCTTTTGGTGCGTCCGTCTCCAGTCCCCCTCCGCACTGCGCCCCCTTTTTCTTCCTGCCTTGCTGCCTCCCCGCCAGTCCAGCCGAGGAACAAGGCCTCTGGCCTCGTCGTGATCTAGTGGGCATTGGCCCGCATTTCGCGTCGTTATCCCCCCTCTTCCGTTCATGCAGAACCCGCAAGCAAGCCGGGCTTGCCAAGATAAAGACGCATTGGCGCCACGCTTGCTCCAAATACCCGACTTTAATTCGTGCAATATCTCTATGCAACGTACAGTACCTTACATCGTTTGTCCAACGACATCATTCATCACGTGATACGTGCCCACCCCGACGCCGGCCCCTGAGAGTCCCGGCATCGCGAACTCACTCTTCAAACAGACTAGGCTATGTCTCCGCGGCCGGATGCTCGGTGCGGATACTGTATATAGTCAGTCTCCTCGAACTCGTCTGCGTGCAAATAATCGCAAGGATCGTCGAGGCAGCCCGCAGATTCGCGGCACGTCGAGAAAACGGGCACGCGAATGATATCGAGTGGCGCATCTCGTGCTTTTCGCCTCTTTGTCACTGCCGCATCTGCCCCCAGATCGAACAAGGGACGACAAGGCCCCTTGCCCCGAATGTCGTGATGCACGTCAAGAGAGACTGACTCGAGGCCCCTTGCCCAGTCTCGACGTCAAACTCCCCCCGAGCGGCCCATTCGGCCAGCGTCCTCCGGTCCCTCTGGATCCGGCGCCGGCTTTGCCATTGCGAGGCCATGTCTGGGCCTACCTAGGCCAACGGTACGTACGAAGTAGCCAAGGGAATACGGGGGGAGGACTCGGGGCGGGGCCGTATTCCTAGGTGTCAGGCGGGTTTGATCGCCGCCCTCCTCCAAAGCACCCCTTGGTATTGCATGTGCATCCTCGTTCCTCACTCCCCGGCGCCCACGCGGCGTCCCAAGATCCATGTCGCGGAGACGGAGGGTGACGAGTCGCCAAGCATCCATACAGTACATCCGTCCGTATCACATGGCGGCGCTAGGTCATTGTCCGCAACCACCACCCAGCGAGGCCTAGATGCATGATATCCATATACCTTTTCTGCTGGCGAATGGCATCCAACGCCTAGCACCTCGTAAGTAAAGGGAGGCGGCGCAGTCCAAACTACAGTACTTCGTACGAATAGAAAAGGCTGCATCACTCCGTCCCTCCTGGCTCCTCGCGACCCCAGTCGTTCGCCCGGTGCAAAAGAGACTTGAGCCCGAAACGGCCGTGATCGTCAGTAATTTCCGTTAATCCCAATGGCGGCGGCGGCGGCGGGCGGCTCGACAACTGGAGATGCCGATCCATGGACCCATGTTTGCCATGCCATAGCAACGACACCGCGCGCTTGGCCAGAGACGAGGCTCACTCGCCACTAAATTGATGATTTCACTCTACGTACCCAAGTCCAGAGCGCTTCCCAAAGAACCTCGCCCTACTTCACTCAAGACCATGGCGAGCAACCCCGTGCGCTGTGCTTCAAATGCAGTCTGTCTAAACAACATCGATACGAGACGACGCGCAAAAAGTGCTTGACCTAGCAACTTGGCAGCGGACTGCCCGCTTGTCTTGTCCGCCTAATAAAAGTAAACGGTATAGCACGGTATAACACATTTGGCCCTCCGCCGTGGTCGTTGGCTGAGCCCTCGAGCCGTCTTATGCCGCAACGCCGTTGCAATAAATTACACGCCAGACCGGAGCGTCACGTCTCAACCCAAGATTTCTCTCTCACCAGCCTGATCGCAGACGCAGTGCTCTGGTGGCAGCCTGCTCCGTCTATCCTTTTTGTGTCTCTTTTGTTCCCGGCGCGTGCCGTAAGCCTCTGAATGAACGACCTCGTGCATTCAGACCAATCCATCACATGCCAGAACGGCATGGGCCATGTACAGTTGCTCCTCCTTCAATTGTCATGGTGCCAAACTTCTGCATTGCTATTGTCGACCAAGTCCCTTCTGGTATCAAACTCCCAACGAGACGTCTGCCAATCTCATAACTCAGATCTCTGCGGCGGCTGCTGCTGCTGCTGTGATCCGGGAATCACGGGTACAGGGACAGGAGTCACCTTTTGCGGCACGTAGTTTGGCGGCGTGCCATTGGCTCCTGCCCGCTGGTCGACAGGCGTCAACGGTTTCTGCTGGTTGGACATGCTTGCACGAGCAGCCATCATCCTGTTGGCGTCCGCTCCCGGGGTGCCGTAGCTCAAGGCCGGCGAGAGTCCCGGATGTGCAATCTTGTCCGCGAACATGGTAGATCGCTCTTGCGCCGCGACACGAGCCTTGGCTTGGTCAAGAATTCGCTGCTGCTGCGCCTCGGGAATCACAGTGTGGTAACCAGTCAGGCCCGGGGTCTGACTTGGTCCAGGCTGGGCCGAGGCGTTAGTCGAATATCGGTTCATGGCAGCGTTGCCTTGGCCTGGCGTAGCATACCGCTGATTCTGAGGCATGTTGGGCGATGGGCTAAAAGGCGGCCTTTGGGGGATCTGCGGGGACATGTTCTGGGGTGGAATCCCAGCGCCGTTCGTATAAGCCGCGTAGTTTGGCGGGCCAGGCGTTCCCGGATGCTGCGGATAGCCTTGAGGAAAGGCGTAGCGCGCGTTGGGATGGCCCTGTTGCGGCTGCATATGCAGTTGATGCCCGTGCGGAGCTGGAGAGGGAGGAAGCTGCTGCGGGTGAGGCTGTTGCTGCGGCTGCATCGGCATCGGCGCAAATTGCGGCCGCTGTTGATTTGCGTACTGCGGCATGTTTTGGTGCCCGTAGGGCGTTTGGGCCTTGGCGAGCTGGGTAGCGTACTGGTTCGGGAAACCATTCGGCCGGGTGTACTGGTTCGGCTGCGGAGGGCGGGCTTGGTGCGGAGGCGGCGCCGGGTGCCGTTGCTGCGGATGATTTGGCGCGGGGCTCGGCCGGAAGTACTGCTGCGGGAGCGAGGGCGTCCGCGTCGGCGTGCCGTACTGGTTCGGCGCCTGGTACCTGTTGCCGTATGGTGTAGCCATGGTCGTGGCACGCTGGTTTGCGGGTCGGGCATTGGCCTGTGCGGCCTGCTGCTGGGCCTGCTGTTGAGCCTGCTGCTGCTGTGCTCGCATCCGCGCCTGCAGGCCGGCGTCGTCCTCCTCCATGACACCCCGATAGTGATCCGTTTGGACCTGGACCTTGGTGCTGATCAACAGCTCGTCCAACTGGTCGCCATTCAACTTGGCCACGGCATACGGCGGCAGCGTCTTGATGATGAGCACCAGCTGCGCCTTGAGCATCTGATAGGTCGCCTGCTCCTCCTCAGACGGTTGAGGGGCGGCCGTCGCGAGCATGTCCCCAGTGACGGGATCGCTCGATTGGCGATTTTGGGAGTTTGGCAACGTGAGATTCCGGATGCGTTGATACGAGGCTAGCGTCTGGATCATGTCGCTGACCTCGTCGAGAATCTCATCGACTTCCTTTTCGCTGTCGTCGCGACTTGCGCCCATGACATCCTCGAGTGACGGGTCGACGGCCGATTCATCCCAATTGTCAATCGCCTCCCGCACGGCGGCCTCGTCAAGTTCAGCCGGCTTTGCGTCGCGGCCGAGGTCACCGACCTCGGCCGTATCACCGTAGTACTCAACCTCAATCGTGCGCTGGAAGTTGCGCTGGCCAGATTTCTGCCACCACATGCGCCCAGCGACAGCTGATGGGATCACGGCCGCAGTATCGTCCTTGCACGGTGCAAAGCTAGAGAATGCTCCCCGAAACAGCGCTTCCATCTCCGTCATTTCCAGCTCCGAAGCCGATGGTTTCTTCCCGGCGAGACTCTGTGCCCGCTCCCGCTGCTTTGTCTTGGTCTGCGATGACGGCGTCGCATTGCTGTAATCGAGGTAGTGGCCGGCCGTCAGCTTCGTCGTGTAGTAGCAGTTGGTTCGATACTTGGAAGTATCTGTCAACTCCGGGTGGTAAAAGTCCAGGATGTTCCCCTTGGCTTGCGTCTTGGGCTGCTTAGGCGGTTGCAAGGGCGGAAGCGGGCGGGGCGGTGCGAACAACTCGCCGAGCGTCTGAGGCCGTTCTTGAGGGCTCGACGGGATAACATGAGTGATGGACACGCCAGCAGGCAGATTAAGTTGGGAAAAGTCGGCGCCATTGACCAGTGGTAAACTCGAGAAAAGTCTTCGCTCCTGTGGCGCGTAACCAACAACAGAGAGCACCGCTTTGCCGGGCTCCGAGGAGGACTGAGCATGTGCGCCGCCCGAAGGCTGCGCGGCTGCCACCTTGGGATACGCCTTTTCGCGATTCAGAATCTCCATGGCCTTGTGCTTGAAGTCGCGTATCCGAAGCGCGGCTTTGGTATTCAAGCTCCTATCGGCATTATCGGAGGATTTGGCATGCAGCTCGGAAAGCGCTCCCTTGACGGCGGACAGGACGTCGTTGGCCATGTCCTCCATGTCTGCATACTGACCGGCCGTGACCTTGTCCGATACGCTGGTCGTGGCAGGCGGTTCGGAGGACTTTTGCCGCTTGGCCTCGGGCTCATCTTGGGGCTGAGAGTCGGCAAGTGGCCGTTTGAGGATGGAAGGCTCGACGTCGATGCTACAAGGGGACGGATTTGGTCAGCGAACCCAGGGACGCGGCCGCAGGCAGGCCGGGACGAGGTGCAGACCGCGGCGCGAAAGGGCAAGCTACCTAGCGAGGACGTCAAAGTACGACTTGACGAGATCTGTATGATCACCGGCAGGCCATCGTCGCGATGCAGCGGCGAGCTTGTGCTCGACGTGATGCTTCAAGTCTGCCGCGGCGTCGTCTGTGGAGTCACGTTTCCGCTTGCTCGGGACGGCTGGCTGGTCGTTGGAGTCGCTGGCGGGCGTGGTCGCGCCATTTGGCTCAACAGTCGCCGGCTGCGCCATTTTTCTCGGATGCGGAGGGGACGGGGCGATGCGTGGTGATGGTGGCCGCGCCGTGTCGCGATACGCGGTGGCCGTTGTCGATGGCAGATTGGTGCGACTCCCAGCCTAAGCCCTCTTGTCAAGGCTGCGCCAACGCGACGTCTGCATCCGGCTGTGACGGTGCAATCAATGGCAGAGCCTGCAGATGAGCTGTCCGGCACGCCTTGGCCAGATGGATAATGCTTTTTTGGTCGGTTCACGGGCGAGTGCAAGGCGTAATGCGGCAGGGGAGGGCGCCGGGAAGAGAAAATGGGATGTTGTCCTGGCTCGCCCAAGCACGCAGACAGGTACTCGCCCTCGTCCCAGTCGTGCACCGACGCTAACGCTGGGCCAGGAAAAGTCTAAAATTGCCTGCACGTGATTTCTCGATGCCCTCGTCCGCCCGCCCACCTTTTGGCCGACGCGCAGCCCGTGACTGGAGCGCCACCTATGTACTTCCATCTCCTACACCTCCCACGCACCTTTTCCGGTCATTGCGATTGACAGTCGGTTCCAGCTTGAGGTATAAATCATACGTATTCACTCGCAAGAGTCGAGGCTGCACGTGGCCTTCTCACACAGAACAGAGCACCATTTCACAATGCTCAATACGCAGCATCACCCCAGATGAGTCCGACGTCCCTGCAGACTCGTTCGCTGGCACGCAAGGGACACCCAGCAATAGGCGACAATGCACGCCTGTCTTGCAGGATGTGACACGAGTGATGACCTCTCCCTTCACTCATATTTGTGACGAGCCTCTCTGTTCGTATGTCTTGTCACGGGGCGCAGCACGGGGCTCACGGTTCAAACCCTGGTGACCATTCGCTTCTACTCCATCTCGATTTGTCTCTTTGTACAATACCTGCGGTATCCCCGATTCAGATGCTTTCTTGCCCTGCAGGAGCCGCATCCTGAGCAACCAGTTGCAACCAGTACTATCCCAGCTGGTACTTCCACCTCATGCTGAC
The DNA here is from genome assembly GCA_000956045.1 of Hirsutella minnesotensis 3608. Lineage (NCBI taxonomy): Eukaryota > Fungi > Ascomycota > Sordariomycetes > Hypocreales > Ophiocordycipitaceae > Hirsutella > Hirsutella minnesotensis. The sequence goes on from KQ030564.1 coordinate 93,796, forward strand.
AAGTCCAAACTTTGAATTCACATTACAAATCAACAAAAGAGAATGTGCATTTTGCGTGTGATTTTAGGTAGAATAAACAACGGACCAGGTTACAAGTACAGGAAGCTACTCCGCACTGGGCCGCCGGTAAGCCGGGATTGAAGTAGGATAGGTACCTTACTTGGCAAGGGCCAGACCGACGGCGCCCTTGCCGAGATCATAGACAGAGTAGTACTTGCGGAGGAAAGCGTCTCCAAGAATTGCGAGCGGGCCCACGGGCTCGGGGAAATCCATGCCCTGGAAGGTAGAGATGCAGGTACCGGAGACCTCGAGAATGTAGTGAGAGGCGGAGAGGCTGTAGTTTGTGCCGGCGAGCGCAAAGGTGACGTCGGGCAGCTTGTCGCGCTTGGCGCAGTCAACCGTGTATTGTCCATTCCATCCCTTCTTGGCTCCCATCTGCGCATTGAGCATCTCGGCAATGGAGCTGGGAAGCATATTCAGCGAGGTACCAGTGTCCAGGATAACGCCGGTCTTCTCGAGCTCGGCAACGTCGTTGCCAAAGGCAATTGAGTCGAGATCGACCTCCCAGTAAGCCTTGCGTCGAAGAGGGATGTATTTGATCTCGCCCTTGTAATGGTCCTTGTCAACGCCGCCAAAGACGGCTTCGCTGCCCTTCTCGTCGTTGTTGGAGAGATAGAAGGCGAAGACGGGCTCGTCCAGGAGCTTCTGCTTCATCATGTTGTAGAAAGGAGGGACAATCTTGTTGACCGCGATGGTGTCGTAGCCAAGGCCCAGAATACCGTCAAAGCGGCCAAAGGCAAAGGCCAGGCCGGGCTCTGAAGTGGCTTCGGCAAAGTCTTGATCCTTAATCTTGAGGTTGCCGATCGACATGACGTCGTTGGAGACGAAGCCCGACAGGCTTCCAGAGCCGTAGCGAATCTCGAAGCTTGACCCGTTCTTATGATAGGTCGACGACGAGGATGAGTCGTACTTTGAGTGGAGGAAGCAAGCGATGCTGGAGCACTGGGTTGACGGCACCCAGAGGTTGGAGCTGCCGGTGTCGAGCACAACCTTGAAGGTTTGCGGCGGAGTTCCAATGGTGATTTCGGAGAAGTCTTGGTTCAGGTCAGCGAATGCGGGTTTTGTGGAACAGTAGCGTAAGAGCCTTACACTGAGCATTCATGAAGTTGGTGACCGGAACAGGGTGCTCGCCCAGCGCGGTAATAGGCGCCGACTCGAACATGGCATCAGCATGAGTCTTGGGGCGGACGCCCAGGAGCTTCTGTGCCGACGATTCCGATCGGGCTCCCAGGTACTTGTCGCGAAGATGCTCAGCCTGGGCAGAGAGTGAGGCTCCGGCCTAAGCACGTCGGTGTCAGTCATGGCCGCCAATACTCTTGAGCATACAATATCGGCAAGCTTCATACCAGCTGTTCGTGCAGAGAAACCTTTTGCAGCTTCATCTTGTGGATGCCGGCCTGGGCAGAGCCGGCCAGGGCGGCGGCGACAACGAGGGCGCTCTTCATGATGGCGACGCCTCGGACGGGCTATGCGGAAGCGGTTGCTTCGAGTGTTCGTATGATGCAAGTCTTGCAATGCTCACAGGTGACGAAGGAAGGAAAAGGAGATCCAAATGCCGTCTCCCGTCGATGCAGAATGATGGTGCAGACAGCTATCGGATGAGAGAGGGAGGGGAGGAGATGATGGGGGAAGGCAAGGGGAGCTTGGGCCTCGGAGCTGTGCGAAGTAGAGTGAGACAAGAGGGCGGCATGACGGGAAGGGTCGAGTAGCTGGTTACCCAGGTGCCAAGCACTGGACTGGGGGGTTAGAGGCCGTGTGCTACTGGCCGGCTCCTCTGTGGCGCTCATGCTACCCACGCTGCGCAGGAGGTGCTGGCAGGCGTCTCCTCCCGGCGCCGCGTGTACCCTCGCGGGCCATTCGGTACTTGGTACTTCGTACATGAGAAGTGCTCCCAATGACGCACTTGCTGTTCGCGCCGACCAGCCTGTTGCCAAGCTACCTATCTGCGGGATATCCCCCTCCCCCCCCCGAAGGTCGAGTGGGGAAGCATCCGCAGAGTGGACAATAAGCGCCATTTGGGGTCCCCCGGACGGATGCGTCCCGTGCGCCTCCAAGACGGATTGTATCCCTTGACGCTCACAACGCTGGCGAGATACCTGGGCTATCTGAGGCACTTTTTTTCCACTACCCGTTAGCCAACGGGTACAATGCCGAGAACGGTGCTAGAGAGCCTGCATGAGTCAGCGGGCCCCCCCCCCTCTCGCCTCCCCCAAAAGAGGGAAGGAAGCACGGCTAGCTCGCTGAAACCGGCGACGGGCCAAGATTGAGCCTGAGCAAGCCCCGAGGTCATGGGACGCGTCGAGGTGATGATGGGCGCCCTGAAGAGGCTGAATGACCTGGGCGCGTGGCTCTGTGGCTGCCTGGGTAACTTGCTTTGTTGGATCTCGAGCTGCCACAGCGAGATCTGCCTCGCTTGCATCGTGTTGATTGGCTCGCTGGATCGTGGCCGCTCGTAGCGAATACCCAGGTCATTACTTTCTATACGAAGTACAAGATCTACTCGGCAAAAAAATGTCCATCGTTAAAGTAGAGTGCTACACGTTAGATGTATCTAGTACTTTTCTTCTGCTTTCTCCACTTGACGCGCCCCATTTACCCCAGATTCTCTGCACGAGCGCCGCAGGCACCGGACGATGAACTGGGTGAGCATCTGCCCTCTATGCTTGTTTCCGAACATCCAAAAGCCACACGGCTAGCTGTGAACAAGAGTTCGTGAAAATCCTCCTCGTCGTGGTTGTAAATGCTCTTTGAGACGCGACTTCAGCCTATACCTGCGCCTTCGCACTCGTGTCTTGGTGTGACCGGGTGGCGGTCCGTCGTGACTCAGATCAAGATTGCACCTGCTTAAGATTCTGCCATTGTAACACCCCATCGGATTCCCCATTTCGGTGGTTGAGCGTGATGCACCGATGGTGAAATCGGCATCTCCCTGTATATACGCAGAGTTGGTATGTTCGCAAACTTTGCTGGGAGCCGAGAAGCCCTCGCCTGCAGGTCTACCCTGTAGCAGCGGGTGAACGGTGATCGCCGGTTCGAAGAGAAAGAGCACACTCAAATCATTACGAGGCCCCATGAGCTCTCTTCTTGCAGCGACTGAGCATCGTGTCATGCTTGACCGCGTCATTTTCGGCCATGTATTTGCGCCCTTCGCCACGTCCTTGCACGCCCGGACGTTGTCTCTAAAAACAGGTCCTTCCCGTAACAACCAGGCGGCATGACCTTGGTATGCCGTTTTGTTCTTGCGATCAAGTATCCTTTTACGTTTGAGTCATGATTCATCCAATTTTACCACGCAACGCGTCAACTTCCCGCTGGAGCGCGTCAAGGTCCGCCAATATATCAACGCCGTTCTCCACATCCGACCTCGCAAGCTGCTCACTCGAAGCCGCCATCCTCGCCGTCGGGGGGTGCGACAAACCCTCCAGCGCCGCTTGTCTCGACAAGTCAATGCTATTAGAACTGCTGCCTCTCTGCCGCGGCGGAGGCGGAGGAGGCCGTGCCGGCCCATCACGCGTCTTCTTCTCGACCGACACCCGTTGACTGACCCCTTCGACGCTGTGCGTGCTCGGAGGCCTTTTGACGGACGGGTTGCGCGTGGGAGGGCGCGGCGGCGCCAACACAGGCTTCGAGGAGGTAGTGGGTACATCCTGGCGCGCGTAACTCATTCCTGCTTCGTGAATCGCAGGCTCTTGAAAACCCAAGTCGGTACTCAGCTGAGGGGAAGGGAAATCACCCATGGGCCCCGGCGACGCGTCATCCTGGGATACCCCCGAAGTCTGACGCGATGAACCGTGCGGCCTTCGCGGCGCTGGCGGCGCTGGCCCGGATGACCCTGGCCGATCGAGACGAGCAGACATTTCGTCCCCTCGGTGTCGAGTCGGAGTCAGTTCAGCGCTTAGCTGGCCCCTGCTCTCCGTTCTGCCGTGGCCTCTACGTGGCGGGGGTAAGGGCGCCGGCCTTTTGACACTGCTTGGTGCAATGGCAGGTCCACGATCCAGCTCATGGCCAGTCGCAGAACCGGGCTCTGGAATCTTGCCCGCGGATTCCCGGTCGAACGGGGACTCTGATCCGTCTGTGCTGGTTCGTATGGGAGATGGGGGGAGGGGTTTATTGACGTCGGTGGGCGCGGTAAGCTTCGTTATATCGACGCCTTCGTCACGCAATGATTTTCCATGCCGAGAACTCGGTGGTGGAGGCGGGGGCTTTTTCTCCCTTCCAGTCCCACGATCCGGACCTGCAGCGAAGGAAGCCTCGCCATCATCGTCCGACTCGTCGGTCGAGGAGTCCACCGACGGTGCCGCTCTCTGTTCGGGGTTCGGGCCCGTAGCCCTCGACTCCTGGAGTATCTGGTTCACCGGCGAGATGACTTTGCGCGAGGACTCATCGTTTGCCGCCAAGACCGTCGGGGTCGAGGGATCTATGTCATTGGCCTTGCCCGTGAGCAGCAACCGTTTGAAAGAGTCAACGTTCAGCGCCTGGCTCGCAGCGTTGCCCGCCTTCAAAGCGGCCCCTTCACTTTTCCTCTGGCTTTGCAGTTCGCTCGAGCTTTCCGAATCTTGCAGCATTTTGCTGAAGGGGTTCGCCGGGGGAGCCGCGTGGACCGTATCGACGCCCAACCCCACGACTGGCGCAGGCGCGGCTTCGATGTTGTCGCGAAAAGTCACATCGGGCACCTGAGCGCCGCTGGGCGTATGCCCTTGGCCTGCGGCGTCTTGGACGGCACAGGCGGCGGCAGACGACCATTCGGGCGAGTCGGGCGACAAGGGTGGCGGCGACAGTACGCGAACCTTTTTTGCCGCCTTTGGTTTGCCGAGCGTCGCACCGCCTCCGACGGGGGATTCGCTTCGAAGGCTCGACTTGTAGGGCGATTGCGCCCGCGGCGAGTCGACGGACTCGAGGGGCTTCTTTCGAAATGGATTCGACGACATGATGAGGTGGCCAGTGGCTCGTGGGGCACCGGTCCCGGGATGGCGGGCGATTGCCTCCCCAGAGCCACAACTCACGGGGGAGCAGTCAATGCAGCCTCGATCGAGTCGCAAGACTATAATGGTAGCTGGCCAAGGTTCGACTCCGGAGTGAGAGCTCTCTCCGGCGCCGTCACTGGCTCACGGGACGGGAGTCACGGAGCGCGGAGATAATGACGCAGGGAGGTCATCTTTGGCCTGGCGCGGGGCCGGATACTCGGGCAGCTGAATCTGCGAGGTTGCGGGTTGATCCTGGGGGGCGATGTAGGTAAGTAATGGCACAGAACTGAGCGAGTTTGGTGATTCGGGCTTTGGCTCTAATATGTCGGTTCGTCCGTGGGGTTCTGGTTCCTGGCACCTTGGTGCGCTTCCCGAGACGGGCTCCTCATTCGCAGCAGGCAACGGCAAAGGACGGCCCGCAGGCTTCCGCAGGGCAAGCGCAAGCTCCTGGCGCCCAGACGGATTGGCGGGGCCGCGTGATGTCACCGGATAGACAGTGACTACAAAACACTCTCTATCACAATGGGCTTTGCAGGTACTCCCCTAGCGGCGATGTGAGCGAGGGAGAACGAACGTGGATCTGGGATGGTACTCGTCGTCTGCTAACAAACCACGAGCCTCGAAAGTACCTACCGAGGCAGCAACTTACAAGCCGAGATGTCGCTTGCCGTGATCTGGGGCGAACACGCGTCAGCCGGCGACGGCACCGTGCACCACGTCTCGATACCAGCGAGCTTCGTAGGGCGTCCGTCGGCCTCTCCATCTGTTCGTCCGTAAGCACGTTCGTGGGTCCTCGGAAGGCTGCTGCAATGTGTGAGTGAGCCACGGCATGAGGCGACCCTACTTTCCGTCCCGCAGAGCATGCGAGCACAATCTTCATCGGACATCTGTACGAAGTAGCCTACCTGGCTCCAGAACTAGGCATACTGTAGTAAGTTACAAGGCTGTCAGGCGTCTTTAAAGTCTCAATCGCACAGTCCGCCCGTGTGTATTCGTTACGTTTTCCAATGTCACAGCTCTACCCTACACTGATTGTTGTATATTAAATCGAATGCCACACTGAAAACTCTACTTGAGCACATTCTTACGTATTGACGGTGTGTTGTTGTCTCTCTATTGTGCTTTTGATCGAGTGGCACATGATCATGCTCGGACCACGCAAAGACCGGCCACCGAATTCGTTCGCATACCATTCCTCGCCCACGACTTCTCCACCGCTCGTGGCCCGTCTCGGTCTACAGGACACGACACCTCCCTCGGTGAGTGGAGCGACGGCATCGAGCCCTAGTAAACAAGGCAGACAGGCCCTTGAAACTCGCGTCGCTACACATGACGCTCCTCGGCCGCGTCAAAATCAGCACTGCGCCGTCACGATCCGGAACCTGGATATTTCAAGTACAGTACTGTATTTCAAACACGTCGATCCCGCTTCCAAGTGACAAGTGGTATAATTACAGCTCGCGCCAGCACTGCCAGCGCCTTTTCGCAGCCAAGTCTCGTAAGACCTGCACCTCCACCCATCCGCTGCATCGAGTAAATCCGTTTCCTGGCCTCGTTCCAGATCCTGCGACATGACATCGCTGTTGGAGCACGCGCGGACCTCTGTCATGATGATAAAAGGAATCGAAAAACGAAAATCAAGGCCGGCCATGGCGCGTTGATCCCTTGCCCCCCGTGCACTTGCTCGCCTTTCCCAAGAGCTGTTGCGAATCCCGACAAATGCGAAGAAGAAAAGGCCACCATACCCGGCGCGCGGGTCTTGTCAAAACACGCAAGACTCATTTCCCAACGCTCCCACCCAGTCAAGCCTGCAGATCCCAAGAATAACCTTGTTTACCCTGCCGGTTCAATCCGGTTCGAACCCCGAACGCCGTAGACATCATTGGAGCGGAAACCAAAAAGATAGAAAATGAGAAAACATGAAGACACCACCTTATGCCTTGGCGGGTGATCCGGAGGCGGCAGCCTTCTTGGGCGCAGTAGCCTTCTTGGGAGCGGCCTTCTTTGCTGCAGGCTTCTGAGCCTTGGCGACCCGTCCAGATTTCGTCTTGGTCAGGACAGTCTCGGGTTTCTCCGCCTGCACATGGAGCGTTAGCAAAGGCGCATGGCGGCTCGATCTGATCAATCGCGACTTGCCTTTGCGGGGGCGGCAGCAGCAGCCTTCTTGGGCGCGGCAGCTTTCTTGGGGGCAGCAGCCTTCTTGGGGGCAGCAGCAGCAGGGCTGGCCTTCTTCTCGGCCTTTGCGGCGGGAGCCTTCTTGGGGGCGACAGCCTTCTTAGCGGCTGCAGGCTTCTTGGCAGCGACAGTCTCCTTCTTGACGGCAGGCTTCTTAGGCTCCACCTTCTTCTTGGCCAGCTTGGTGCCACCGGAGGGACCCTTGGGCTGGGCAAAGACGCCCTTCTCGACACCGTTCTTCAGGGCCTTGTTGAAGAGGGAGTCGAACATGGGGCCCGACACATTCATGAGCTGGTTGTTGGCCTTGACATACTTCTTGAGTGACTGACGGCTGCGCGCCGTCGTCAGCAACTGTGGCGCGCATAGGGGTTGGGTACCTTGAGCGGCACAACTTACCTTGAACCATTGCGATCCTTGAGCTATTGGAGCAAGGGCGCATTAGCGAGAGGAACAGGAATTCGCCAACATTGATGGAGAGATGGAGAAGGGGATCATGAGCAAAAGACTAGGTGCGGACGCGCACGCGCGACGTTCCCGCGCGACGCCGATCAAAAATCGTGGGCGTGCGTGGGTGCAAAGTCGCGGTGAGAGTGCACACAGTCAATGCGCCGGAAGCACGGGGCGGGCAAAACTCACGTTGACGATGGCGTCAATAATCATATCCTGCAGCGCGTTAGACAGAGATGACGGGCGAGTAAAAGCCGGGGAGACAAACTTGGTAGCTGGCATGGGTGGAACCAGATTTGGCCTTGGGGGCAGCACCTTCGGCCTTCTTGGGCGGCATGGTGATGAGTTGGTGAGAGGGTCGCGGGTGAGAAGGGGCTGCGTATGCGGGCGATGAGGTTGCGCGTGGGCAAATAAGGGTCGGCGCTTGGCTGGGCGAGAAATGGACGAGCTGGAGCCAAGAGGACGAGACTTGTTTGAGGCTTTGCGAGATCAAATGGGAGGAGCAGACAAAACAGGGTCGGCGAGAGTTCGGGCGCGTGGAGGGGAGGGGGCTTGTTTATATATCGGGCGGGGGCAAGACCGCAATCAGTACCACGGGAGCTCCTGCCCGCCTGTCGTGTGTGCGGCCGACCACCACGTCCGCGCCCCCGTCCGCGCTCACGCCCACCCAGCAGCACGCACCGCACCGCACCCAGCACCACGCCCACTCACTCACTCGCGCCCTCACTCTCACTCTTCACCTGTCCGTCTGCCCATTTTACGTACGTATTACCGCCTGTAGTGTACAGCACAGTACCTAGCAAATTATTGCCTCAATCTGTCGGAGGAGAAGGAAAAAAACAATAAAAATAAAAATAGACGCCCACACGCTCCCGCCTGCCTCTCCGTCTCTTCCGTCATGCCCGTTGCCCGCGCTTCTCGTCCTTCCATCATTCTTCTCCCCCCCTTCCCCTCTGCCATCCTCTTCAACCCTCCCACCCTTTTCCTGCTGGCGGGCTTAAAGATACACGATTCTGCATAGCGGCTTCAGAGACACAGAAACGTGTCTGCCAGCCCAGCCGGGGGTTATCTCGCCCACATTTGGTCACGGTCGTGTGAGCCCCTGGTGCCTGGTGCCGACGTTGGCCACGACCTTGTCTCTGTCTCCCGCACCACTCGCCTTGTCCTCATGACATTACGGCTTCTGCGGTGCGTACTCGGCTCGCCCGCCCAGTCAACATCTTGTTACGCCATGCGTGGCTGGCCTTTTACAGTGAAACCAATGTCTAAGGCCGCTGCCTCTTTGTCCTGAAGGCAATTCGCACCTGGGCGCCGCTGCTTGCCGGCCTCTCGTTGCGCCGCCATCTGCCTCGATGCGCCAAAGAAATAGAGCATTTGGCCATGTACGCGGCGGGCAATCCAGCAGCAGCGTCAGCGGGCGGCGCGCGTGTTCCAGGTTGGCTCCTCGTCGACAAGCGAGGGCCTACGCGGCTCGAATCCCCCAAGCGCCTGACCCTGTGTGTTGTGGCTCCGAGTAAAAATGGGTGCCAATTCCTCCAAATCATACGTACCTCGCTGCGACCAATTTTTCTGATTGGTCGGCCGCCCTCAACCTCACCTCGTCGCCCCTCTCACGTCTGATCTGGGATGGGTAGAGCCTCGACCGCCCACCCACCCCCAGCTGTCCTTCCCTCCTCTCTCCCTCTTTCTCTCTCTTCTTTGTGTCCTTTGCCGGCCTCCTTGATCGAAGGCTATTGATGCCTCGTGAGTCGTGTCATCAATGGCTCGCATAGACGTCGAGAGATTGCCCCGTCAAGGGTCTCTCGATGAAGCCGTTGGACGAGACATTTGAGTTGTAGGAGAGATATCGGGGCGCCATTTCCTCTCGCCGTGTCGTGCCATGTTTTGTGTGCTTTCGATTGCCGTCCACCGTCGCGCCTCAGAGAGTTTGCGCCCGCACAGCCATTTTCCCCTCATTTTGAGGGACCCTCTGAAAAATTGAGAGCTGCAGCTAGCATTTGACTCGGTTCAATTGCGCTCTTTATTCTGCATGCGCGTTGCTCAGCCTTTGCGAAAGGTGGCAATTCGCGCCGGTCGACTTCCCCGCCTCGACTGGTGGCAGCCTGAAGCTATCCGCACCTTGCGCTCCTGCGACCTTTTGGCTGCAGAAGCCCTCATTCACCAGGGGGAACTGTGTCTGGTCCATCTCAAAACCATGCAATGACCCAGGAAGAATTAATCCGTCCTCGTTAAGCGAACCCGAAGCAAAGGATAGGCCTTGTGGCCCGAGTCGCAACCCAGGTCCATGATGTTGACGCTTCTCATTTCCTGCTGTAGCTGGCCCACGACGCGACGCTTCTAACGCATTGGATTGCCTGGGTTAGCAAATTGAACAATGCGCAGACCATCCCTCTTTGTTTTCAATCGCTCATGCTGCAGAGTCTGCTCGGCACCTTGTCTTGCTGGGCTGCGCCGCACCAATTCGCCTGGCAATCCGCGCACCTGTTCCCGCGCGTCATCCTACAGCCATGCTCCCGGGCCCATGCCCTGTCATGTTCTACGTAAATGTGTAATCGGCATGACTCTCGCCTCAGTCATTTCCAACTTCGACGAAGGCGCTCTGCCTGCTTTGGACCGTCTCATTGTCTGGCAGAGTTCCCTGTTTCGAGATGCGCTCACTTCGCGCAATCTGACGCGTAATTCGCCAGGGCACCAAGATGAGCGCCGACGCGACTCGCTACATCCAGGTCTGCAATGGCCTTTGCGCAAAGAAAATCGAGTCTCTCGTTTTAATGAGAAATCTACCGTCGCGGTAGTCTCTCAAAACGAGCCTCCCCTTTTGATTTGGAGTCGTGGCCAAGCGGAACCGTCATCGAGTTGCCTTTGGGCGTCACATCGGCTGTTGGTGCTTGACATGAGGTGTAGGGAGACTAGTAATGGCGAGAAGCCATATGGCCGTGATTGCGTCCAGACACCTACTCAGCACAAGTGTAAAGCGGCCATGAAGCAGTGAGAAGCATCGTATCGACGCAGCCTCCTTGGTCATGGGCATTCCACGAGTTCTCGCGACGGACATTGAGGAACTCTAAAACCCTGATCTCGGGATTGGTTTATCGTGGCCCACGCGTCGTGAGGCGTGAATGATCGCCGGTACTTTAGTTGAATACGCTGAAGAAGCCGCAGAGAAACAAAATACTACTGATGTAATTACTTCACCTGATAGCCGATGACGTCTGTCTGTCGAGCATCGCAAGGTGTCCTGACCGCCGAATCGACGACTTACACGCCGACGACGGTAGGTTGCTTGCGAAAGTGGGGCACGGGGACGTCGAGGACTGCACGTGATGGCGCGAAACCTCAAACGCCCCAGACAGCTGTGTTGCTCGGTTTCATGGCAGTGCAGGGTGCAGGTCACACTGTACATGTGTACCGTCCTCTATTCGGACTGCACTCGCCGGACGCACTGCAACGACTTCCGCCGGCCTGCCAGCCTGCGTCCTGCGTGGGTAAGGTGCCAAAACCTGTCTGCAACTCATTGACTTTGTCTACCTCCCCAGGACCAAGACACGAAGGTCTCATAGTCTACGCGAGGCATGTGAAAAGGTGTGGCAGGTCATTCCCGTGCTCCGTTAGGTGCGTATGTGTGTAGGTACCTACTGCAGCCGAATGACGGCACGGTGCGGGGCAGCTCTCTGCGCTAGAGCCCATCTGGAGAGCTTCTCGTCAAGTACCTAGGTACCCATGTATCCCGTTCCTGCCTCATCATACCTTACCTGAAGCCGTCTCGCACGGAGGACACAATCTCCGATCCGTAAACGGCCCCGACCCCGCCAATAATCAACCAGCCCTTCTAGAGGCCAACGGCGGTTTGGGCGGCTAGAGGCCGGCCGGGATCTCCTGCCAATCAAATGCAAGAGGCCAGCGAGGCACGACGACTGCCCATTGGTAACGCCTTGTGATTCTCCTGCCTGCAATTCCAGCTCTGTGAGCTGCCCGACAAGCTGCGCGACGGCAACACGAATATAATGGAAGAGCGTCAGATCTTGTAATTGTGCAGCCGACAATTCCATCCTCTTCGGTCCCATCGGGCCTCCATCTCCGCAGAGGCACACCGTCTCCCCGCCGCTCTTCATCGGACAGGCTCGAGCCCTCGATTTCCCACCATGTCCGATTACTCGCAGTACCACGCCTTGGGCCAAGGCATCGGCAGCGACCCAAACGATCCGAATCGCAATAATGCCTATGCTCCAGGTCAAGCGCCGTACCAGCCTCAGCAGCCGCCGTACGCCGGCGCGCCCATGTACGGCTCCCAGCAACCACCCCCGCCTGGTCAAGCCCATGGATATCAGCAAGGCCATGAATTTCAGAGCGGCCCTTCTCCTCAGGTAGACGATGCCTCTTTGGCAGCGCAGATGGGAGGCATGAATCTTGGCCAAGCAGAAGGGCACGGCACACAACGCAAGAAGAAGAAGGATCGTCATGCCTACCACACGGTCGAGCCGACCGGTTCTTCACAGGCCTTCAACGGCATGCCGCCCACAGATGCTGGCAATAGCCAATTCATTCCCTCGGCCTTTGGCCAGGGCGCTCCTGGTTTCGGTGGACAATTCGGCCCTCAGCCAGGAACGACGCAAATGGTGCAACCCAATCAGTTCCCGGGCGCCGCCATGAGCCCCATGAGTCCGCAAGGCCCATCCGGTTACGCGGCTGGAAATGGCTCGGCCGATACGGCAGCAACCATTGCGCCGACTGGCGCAACGAGAATCTCACCTGACGATATGCCAAGTGTGCCCGTCTCGCGAGATTACGCCCAGGAGCACTACTTCAAAAACGTCTATCCCACTTTTGAACGTCACGTCCCTCCGCCTTCGACCGTCTCCTTCGTCGCCCACGATCAGGGCAACGCCTCTCCAAAGATCGCTCGTCTGACAATGAACAATATCCCCGCCACCGCCGACGGCCTTCAGGCGACAGGCCTGCCGCTCGGCCTGCTCCTGCAGCCACTTGCACCTCTGCAAGCCGGGGAAGCCGAGATACCTGTATTGGACTTTGGAGACGCCGGCCCTCCACGATGTCGTAGATGCCGGGCTTACATCAACCCCTTCATGATGTTCCGCTCGGGCGGTAACAAGTTTGTCTGCAACCTCTGCACTCATCCCAACGATACGCCGCCCGAGTACTTTTGCGCCACCTCTCCTCAGGGTGTACGAGTGGACCGCGACCAACGCCCAGAGCTTCATCGTGGAACAGTCGAATTTGTTGTGCCCAAAGAGTACTGGACGAGGGAACCAGTTGGTCTCCGCTGGCTGTTCGTCATTGATGCAACTCAGGAGTCCTACAATAAAGGCTTCATGGAGACGTTTTGCGATGGCATTTTGAATGCCCTGTATGGAGGAAGCGGGCCGGAGGACGAAGCCGATTCGAAGCGCAGAATACCCGAGGGCGCGAAAGTTGGGTTCATGACGTACGATAAGGACATTCATTTCTACAACATCAATGTGAGTCACGCTGAGCCGAGAAGCTGCCGATATACTCGACGGACTAGGCTTACTGACAGTGTTGTAGCCACGACTCGACCAAGCGCAGATGATGATTATGCCTGACCTGGAGGACCCCTTTGTGCCCCTGAGCGAAGGCTTGTTCGTGGACCCATACGAATCCAAGGCGCTCATTACTTCTCTCCTGACCCGCCTCCCCGAGATGTTCTCGACCATCAAGAACCCAGAACCTGCGCTGCTGGCCGGTCTGAACTCGGCACTGGCAGCGCTGGAAAACACGGGTGGTAAGATTGTATGCGCGTGCTCCGCGCTTCCAACGTGGGGCCCTGGTCGACTGTTCATGAGAGACGATGGTAACCATCCTGGTGGCGAGATGGACAAGAAGCTATACACGACGGAACACCCGGCATGGAAGAAGGTCGCAGAGAAGATGGCGGCTTCTGGCGTCGGTGCCGACTTTTTCCTCGCAGCCCCGTCCGGTGGCTATCTAGATGTCGCCACGATTGGTGAGCTCCCCTGCCCGGAGAGAGAGGCGCAATGACTGACATGAGGAGCAGGTCATGTTGCTGCCACGACTGGTGGCGAGACTTTCTACTATCCCAACTTTATCGCTCCGCGAGACAGCCCCAAGCTGTCAGCCGAGATTGCGCACACCGTCACCCGAGCGACGGGTTTCCAAGCTCTCATGAAGGTGCGATGCTCAAACGGCTTGCAAGTAGGCGCATATCACGGCAACTTTGTGCAGCACACGTTCGGGGCCGACCTCGAGATTGGCGTCGTGGACGCGGATAAGGCACTCGCAGTGTCGTTCAGCCACGACGGCAAACTCGACTCCAAGCTAGATGCCCATTTCCAATCAGCGCTACTCTACACGACGGCCTCTGGGCAAAGAAGGGTGAGATGCTCCAACATCATTGCTAGTGTCAGCGAGACATCGAAGGAGGCAGGTGGACGGGAACAGAGTATTCGCAGCTGCATGAAGTTTGTCGATCAGGACGCAGTTGTCGCTCTTCTAGCCAAGGAGGCTAGCACGAAGCTGGCAACAACGTCGAGCAATCTCAAGGACGTCAGAAATTGGCTCACGGAGCGGACCATCGACATCATGGCCGGCTATCGGAAACACTCGGCCCAGCAGCATCCGGCCAGCCAACTACTCATGCCGGAGCGGCTGAAGGAATTCTGCATGTACATCTTGTGTCTCGTCAAGTGCCGGGCTTTCAAGGGCGGGATCGAGAACTCGGACAGGAGAGTCCAGGAGATGCGAATGGTCCGCGCCATGGGCTCCACGGAGCTCAGTCTATACTTGTACCCTCGCATCGTATCCATTCACAACCTTCAACCAGAAGACGGGTTTGCGGATGCCGAAACCGGGCACCTCAAGATGCCGCCCTCGAGCCGTGCATCGTTCAGCCGCGTGGAGCCCGGCGGAGTCTACCTAGTGGACAACGGGCAGCAGTGTCTGCTGTGGTTCCACGAGCAGACGTCGCCGAACCTGATAGCGGACCTTTTCGGCGAAGGAAAGGACTCGCTCAAGAGCCTAGACGCGTACACGTCTTCGTTGCCCGTACTGGAGACGCACCTCAATTGTCAAGTCCGCAACATGATTGAGTTCCTCAAGACGATGAGGGGATCCAAGGGATTAACAATACAGCTTGCGAGGCGCGGCATTGACGGGGCCGAGTATGAGTTTGCCCGGATGTTGGTCGAGGATCGAAACAATGAGGCGCAAAGCTATGTGGACTGGCTGGTCCATGTGCACAAGGGTGTGCAGCTCGAAGTGAGTCGAGTCGGGCATATGGCCCGGTCTTACCCCCTCTCCCTGTTTTTGCGCCGGGTCCACGACGAGAAGCTAACCAAGCGCGCCGTTTTGTAGTTGAGCGGGCAGCGCAAGAAGGAAGCTGAGAGCGAGGCGGCGCAGACCTTGGCCAACTTTACGGGGCTGAGACCAGCATACTGGTAGGTGCGGTCTGCCCGTCCGACGATGCTGTGTCACGGAACCTGTCAGGCTGCACAAAATGACGGAGTGATGAGACGATGCGATTTCGCACTGAGCGGTCTCTTGACGCCTCGGGCGGAGAGACAGAGACACGAAGACACACGGAGAGAGAGAGGGGAGAGGCTAAAGGAAAAGGTGGCGGTGTCTCAAAGAAGGGAAAGGGGTGGAGGAGGGAAGCACATAAGCTGCCTCGACAGCCTTCCGAGTAGCAGCAAAGTAGCATGGATGAGGCAAAATGGCACTGACAAGACCCAGCAAGGGAAACAAGAGGCGCCTAGACAGCATGATGTGCTGACGGGGCTTGTGACGCTACCTCTCGGCTTACGCCCATTTCCCACCCTCTCTCTCGACCCCCTCGCCTCCCCCCCCTCTCTCTTCCTCGTTCCGGCTGCCGCTTGTCCCCTTTGGCTCTCTGCCGTGTCCGATCTTCCCAGGAGACGATGGAGGAGAAGTCCGGAGTCGAGCCCAGAGCACCAGTTCTCCCTCGACCCCCATCGCCGCTGTCCCCCGCCCACAACACACTCCCTTTGACCATGTAGTCCACCGCAGCCCTCTGGCTTCCCCATCCGGACGCTTGCATTAGACGACCTTTTCTTTCCTTCTTTGGCATGGGGAAAGAGGGGGAGGGGGAGCCAAGGGCAGATCCCCCAACCCGCCGGGACCGGGCCGTAGCGCGGGAGCACCTCATATCCCTCCCAAGAGAGGCATCATCATCCTCCTCCGCGTCCTCTTGACTCGGTTCCAGACGCAGTCCCGAGGGGGGAAAAGCAAAACCAGGGCGAAATTGCCGGACACCCCCACCGCCGGCCGGGGAAGCGAGCGAGGCCCCGGACTTCGTACGTTTAAACTACCGCCGCGCTAAAGAGGAACAAGGTGCGGCGCACAGGAAGGAAGAAGGCCGGCCTCGGAGGGGGGAAGAGAGGCCTAGGACTTCAAGGTGGCCTTGGGTCAAGTAAACGCGCACGCGGCGCAGTGTAGGCCACTGCCGGGCAATGTTCCCTATGTCCCCAAACCCTCCCATCGATCCCTCTCTCTCTTGCTCCAGGCTCCTCTCCCGCCTCCCCCTTTTCCCCTTGCCCCCGGTGCTCGCCCCTTCGCCGCTTCGTGTGTTGGAGGTAGCACGGAGCTTTTAGCAGCATGGCCAGCCCGGCTGTCCCTTGGCCCGCCCTGTCGCATAGTCGCACAGTCATGGACGAGAGAGGGGGGGGGACCGAGAGGCACTCGCCCGGCCAAGAGTTGACTTGTGTGCCGCCTCTTTGCCCAGCCCTAGCACGCTTGGGTCTGGCGGCCGGGCATGCCCTTGTTTTGCGACGGCCACGGGGGGGGAGGGGACGAGCAGGACGAGGATGGAGCACGAGGCGCTCGGATGGAGAGAGGTGAAGGAGAGGGGAGGGGGGGCGCAAGAGGTAAGGTAGGCACATACGTATGGAGTGTGAATAGAGACACCATAGGCTTACGGCATATACACATACAGACGCACGCCCTATTATCTCCCTCCTTCTCCACGACATGTTTGTCTAGGTTCCTTGATTCGCCCCCTGTATGGTCCACGCGTGAATCCTTGATCAAATCGAGCTGTCCAGAAAAGGGTTCCATGTCTTGGTCTCGGCTCAGTGCGGGAATGTACCACGTACGTTTGCCGGCGAGTCAGGGCCACCACTTTCGTCGTCGTCGTCGTCATCTTCGGCGGCGGCGGCGGCGGCGGAGAAGAGGCTAGGGGGGCCTCGGGAAAGAAAAGGGGGGCGTGGTGATGTAGAGATTACCCTCCAGAGTCTACACATATCGTACAAGCTTCCACGGCCAGTTATGTAGCGGCCAACTACATCGTGATGGCCCGCTTGTTCAGAGTGTCTTCGTCGTTGTCGTCGCAGCCCATGTTTCTCTATCCTGTCCTCCCGCTCTCGTCACCCCCTGCCGCTGCCGGCGCCTCCTCCGCCGCCGCCGTCGGTAACCCCCGGCTGCATTACCCCCCAAGTCCCCGTTCGTGCGCAGCATCTGTATCCACGGCAGCCACTCAGGCCCGGGAGGTAAGAAGCGGAACGTATGTTGGGGAGAGGGTTGCCTTTTTGAGCAGGAGATCTTGCGTCTATCTCGGGATTGCCCTCGGCCTCGACCATGGTTTCCATACCCGGTATAGGGTGTTGAGAGCATTCGATGATTCGATGGAGCAAGCGTGGTCCCTCTTACCGGTGTAGTTGGGGCTGTCGAAAGACGACATGACAAGAGGCGACTCGAAACTTCCTGAACAAGTGACGAGGTGAGCTGAGTCGGGTTGCAATAAGAGGTCACTGTGCACCTTCAGACGTGCCCAGGACAGTGTGCTGGCAACAACCGCTTTCTCGATGCAGTACCACTCTACCGCAACATTCGTGATGAACCCCTGTCCTTGAATGAAATCCCTTTCCCCTCGCTCGTTACCGGATCTGGGCCTTGAACAGGTCCTGGCCGTCGCCCCAAGGGCTAAAACCCCCAGCCGCATCACCTGGTCGGACAACTCACACCTGTGCAGAAAGGCCTCGTCACACTAGAGAGGGCGACGCGCCGACACTCTCATACGTCTTTGAACACTTCCTCGTGATCCACAATATGCGACACTCGACCTTTTGTCAACCAATGCGCAGTGATGCATTGTGCCCTACGGCGGAACGCCGCTTGTGGCAGGGGGGCCCAAAGAAAAAGCAAATACACAGCAAATTAAGACCTCTGCCAGAGCGTCAAGGTGAGACGGAATGCAGCCAACGCCATGCTAATACATGACTACTCCACTCTTACGGCCGTTCAAGCACCTTCGGACTGTTGAGAGCTGCCCCATCGGCCTCAGCTGTCCATGTTGCTTGAGCGCCTTGCCCAGACCTGCAGCGAGCTCCATCATCTGGCCAGGAGAGAGCGGCAGGTAATGAATGCTAAGAGTAACGGTGGCATCAGGAGAGAATCGTGAGCAGAGGTTGGATTAGGACGGAAATAGAACGGGAAATTTCGGCGTGTGCGAAACCCCCCCGTCTTGAAACGCCAGACTAGATGCCATTTTGACAAGGAAAAGCACCAAAACAATCTTTCTTTTTCATGACGTGATCATGCTCAGGCCGTATCGTGGATCTGGGGCCCGAAGGACGCGCTCGATCTCTTCTGAAGCAAAGACGCGCTGGAATATGGCAAGGTCCGTGGGGGCGTAGCCTCGACTTGACGACGAAGTGGATGATCCTGAACCGTCACGCGATCGCCCTTTACTGCCTCCTTTTTTCTCTTTTTTGGCAATCTCGTCGAGAATCAGGCGTGTGGTGCTTTGCGAAGGGTCGTCGAAGGCGAATATCACGTAGCTGAACTGCCCGCGTAGGTCGGGGTCGAAGAGGAAAACGTCTCGCCAGGTCTCTGCCACTTCATGTGGGGGGTTGCGACAGCTGTTGCCGAGCCCAAAGTCGCCAATGACGACTTGGTCGTAGCTGTTATAGAGACATATGCGCAAAGCTCCTCGGATCTTCTCCCTCATCATGTCGCGCTCCTCCGAAAACGAGTATCTCGAGCCATTGTCTTTGAGTTTGGGCCACCGCGTCGGGGGTACAGAGACAACGGGCAGGTCGTACCAGTTTTCAAGGCGCTCGTAACGGTCATGGGGTCCTCGATAGACCACGACAGAGTCCGATAGGATACCCCCCGTAGAAGGAATGGGATAGTTGGACGTCTCACCCGTGTTGGGCCAAGGGCTGCTGAGAGTGGCCGAGAGATTGCTCCTGCGGCAAAGCTTCTCTTCGTATCCGGAGCAGCCAGTCTCCCAATCTCCTCCCGGCCGGCGCTCGTTCGCAGCACAGATCAAGGGAATGCGGACTCGGGGCCCGCCGGCGGCCTCGCTCGCTCGGCTGGCCATGGCGCCGGAGGAAATGGCCGTCATGACCGGGTCGTCCGCCACGAGATGGAAAACAGGCGGTCGCGTACTGAGGGTTCGACGGCGCACGTCCAGCTGTGTCGTGGGATGTCGATAAAGAATCGAATAGGGGGGGAAGTGTTCAGCGTAGCTGGCGTTGATGGTAGGAATAAAGTGTCTCTTGGTGTCTGCGGCCACTTCAGACGGCTTCACCCTGCTGGACTTGGATCCCGGTGCCATTTCGAGGCGCTCTTGTTTTCCGCGAGCAAGGAGGAGTACAGGGAGGACTGTAGCTCAAGGATACCGGGCAAGGAATGAAGTGGAGGGGACATGCGTTGATACATGGACGTGCAAGGCTGACAAGACGAGCCTTTTAAGCTAAGCGTCTTGTTGATGGCGGATGGCAGAGGAGCCAAATGATCATTTGGATTCCTACCGTCCAGGGCGGAGAAGCGAAGCGTAGGGATGTTCGACGAGTTGTGCGACCCAATACGTCCAGGATCTGAATCACCTGTTTGGAACAGGCTTCTCTGGAGGCGAGCGGCGATCCAGACGTCGAGGCTGAGATGGATGGCCGTGTGAACTTTTAAGGAACGGGAACATGCAATTCTCCCATTGCCGATGCTCGGACAGGTGAGCATCTATCTTGAGAGACAAACTCCATGGCCTTAAGAAGCACGAGGGCATCTAGCTTCCAAGATGGCGGGACAGCCAGTGGCGGCACGGAACTGCAGGCTGCCGCGCTGCTGGCAGATTTAACGGTATTTGGGAGGGCGGAGGGCCTGGGCGGGTGTCGACATCTCAGACATGGACCCTTGGCAGAGTTCCTGGCATCTCGAGATTGGCCACATCCATGGTCCGGCGTCCATGCCGGCATCGAGCAGGCCGGCAGGTGGACAAGAGGGCGAGGACAAGGGCGATTCGACTCGATGCATGTCTGGCGCACCGGAATATTGTCCTGAGCTAGGATCCTGGGCATCAGATCTGTGGTACCTCATCTCGCCTTGGGTAAACAAGGAGGATAATGCAGGGCCCCAGAAGGGAAAGCCTCGCCCACTTGTCTCCTCCGCCTACACCCCTGGCTCCCGCTCAATCTTTGCCGCCATCCTTGCTGGGACCGGGAGAAGTCAGCCAGAGTCACATCGAATTGCCGAAAAGCGGTTGGGCTAGCGTCTGGCACGGAGGGGAGCGTGATGCCGCAGTCCGGGGTGACCGCTTCGAGCAATGATCCGAGACCCGGCGAGACAGGAAAGGGAATAGACGAAAGGGGCCAAGACTCTCGGATTGAGCCATCTCGGGACGGCTGGTATTAAAGGTCTTATAAGACGAAACCTGGTTGCCAATGGGAGGTGCCGCGCCCGGTCACGAGAGGCGGACGGACGGCGGCAGGCCATCATCGAGGAACCATGACGACGCGGCATCGAGTTCCAGCGATGCGAGCCGGCAGGGCACCTGGTTTTGGATCTGAGAGGGGCATGTCCAACAAGACGTCGAGCTGGATCGAGGTGGGACAATAGACGAGACTGCGTCGAGCACGGGTCGCTGTTCGTCTGCTACAATGGGGAGGCAAGATGACGGCGGCGATGTTTCTGTTGTTGTTGGAGCACAGGCAGATCTGGTTCCTTGCACCCAAGGCATCAAGTATAGTCCATGTATCGAGCCGGCGCCCAGGATCCGAGCGAGTACTCGAGACTACTTCGCAAGCAAGCACCCTTTTGGGCCAAGGGAGAGAAGGATCAATCGAGGTCACGCCTGTATCTATTGTTGTGGACCCTCCCTGTTCCTGCCTCGGGCCTCAAGCATGACTGGAACAAAACTGGCTCGCATGGCCTGGCTCGGCTCGCCAGCCGCAAGAGCTGCAGGCGCGCTAAATAGAGCCGCTTATCTCAGCAACATGTCCCAACGGACCGTGAGGATGCATTTACGTGCCGCGATTTAATTCTTCTTCAAGGACCTGAGCGTGACTGCCGAGACACTCAAGTACAATACTGTACACACGTCCAAGTACGTACTCTGTCCCTGCGCTTTCCCGCAACCACGGCAGGGTCTGACAGCTTCGGGTTATCCATTTCTCCAGCGCATTCTCACCATCATCGCCCATAGACTTTTCGACACATCATTAAGCCGCTCGACCAACCGCTGTCTCAGGGGCTTCTCAACGTGACGCACACATGCTGCTCAACATTGGATCATGACACTGGGGCCTCACCTTGCCACAAACTGATATACAATGGTGCTGGCTCGAGCACGCCCTTGGTGCTTGGCGCCTCGCTTGCGTTGCTTCGCGGGCCCCAGACGGTGTTATGTCCGCGTTCCGGGCGAATGCTATCCTTCAATCAAGTCTGTGGCGGACTTGAAGGCATGGGAGCCTGCGGCGAATGTCCCAGACGTTCAAGTCTGCGGCTGGGTGAGGTCCGTCCGTAAGAGCTCGGGGGTCCGATTCATCGACATAACCGATGGATCTTCCATGAGGCCGGTGCAGGCAGTCGTCGACAAGCGACAAGCCGGCGAGTAAGCAGACGTCCTTCATCTGTGCCATGCGCGGCTTGTGACTGACCACGCACCAGTCTGCGCCCTGGTGCCGCGGTGAGCCTCGTAGGGACCTGGTGCAACACCAACAATCGGCCTGATGCTCTTGCCAACGGGTCGAATGGCGATTCTCCATCGTTGCGTGACTGTGATGAGCCCTCTTCAGGCCCTTCACAGCATGACAAAGAATCGACTGCGACTCGTGATGCCAGCGCGACGCAGACGCCGTACGAGTTGCAGGTCAGGGATGTTGAAGTTCTCGGCTCATCTAACCCACAGGTGAGCTTTTCGCCGTCACGTTCTATCGGTTTTGGGAGATCTGTCTGATCCTTACGCGTTGCAGACATATCCTATTCAAAACAAGTACCAAAGCCCAGAGAGCTTGCGTACCATATCTCACCTTCGTTCGCGGATGCCCATGAACTCGACCCAGCTGCGTCTACGCTCGGATGCCATCGCAGCCTTGACGCGATACTTTGCTCAAGAGCAATTCCAACAGACACATCCACCAATCATTACTTCTTCTGACTGCGAGGGTGCAGGTGAGGCCTTTGCAGTCAAGGCGAGTGGGTCCGCCGAGTTCTTCAAAGACCCTAAATATCTCACTGTTTCGACGCAGCTTCACCTAGAAGCACTGGCACAGGCACTAGGGAATGTATGGACGCTGTCGCCGACATTTCGAGCCGAGCAAAGTGATACATCACGGCATCTGAGCGAGTTCTACATGCTTGAGGCGGAAATGAGTTTCGTGCAGGACATGGACCAAGTCATGGAACTGCTGCAAGGGATGCTGAGGTATCTGGCCGAGGACTTGAAGCAGCATAATGCAGCCAACGAGCTCGAAAACAACAGACTCGATGCTCGCGATCCCGTAGAGCGACTGGCCTTTGCGGATCTGGTCGACGCGGGCGAACTTGGACGGCGATGGAGGGGCCTTCTCACTCCAGAAAGATGGCCCAGAATCACCTATGACGAGGCTCTAGACATGTTGCTTCCAGTCGCCGACAAGTTTGAGCACAAGCCCGTCTGGGGCAGCGGTCTCCAGTCGGAACATGAGAAATACTTGGCTGAACAGGTGGGATACAGCAAAACCGAGGATGCCTACTTGCCCGTCTTCGTAACTCAGTTTCCTCGCAAGATCAAGGCATTCTACATGCGGAGGTCTCATCCTCCACCATCGCAAGGAGAGACGGTCGATTGCTTCGATCTCCTGGTGCCTGGACTTGGCGAGCTTGCTGGCGGATCTATGCGTGAGCATCGCCTACCTGAGCTCGAAGAGAACATGAGGCTGCACGGGTTGGTCGTACCTGCGAACCGTCGGCAGTCCACGGCAAACGACTTGAATTGGTATCTCGACCTGAGGCGTTGGGGCTGTCCTCCGCATGGCGGATTTGGGCTCGGCTTTGACAGGCTGCTGAGCTACTTGACAGGCGTGCCGAACGTGCGCGACGTGGTTGCCTTTCCACGGCACTTTGGGCGTTGCGATTGCTAGCCGGCGTAGCACGGCAGCATCAATGTTTCCATGGACGAGACTCGTCCCGAGACGCCGGGCAGCAGGGCAGGGCACTTGATGCTGTGCTCGCCAAAGGATGCCCAGCTTGGTCGGCCTGTCCCGAACGGAAGCCGTCGCACATGCAAACTCCCGTCCATGGTTTTACCAGCTCGTGGCTTGGTAGCACAAGACAGATTTCATGCCACAACGATGCCGCTCCTTGAGGCTCACGGTCTCGCAGATGCCGCTCCTCTCAGCATGCGAAATGAATCATGGCCTCGAATGAAAACAAATGACGGACCCCTGGTTACTTTGGTTCGGCTAACTGTGATGTCGATACTTGCCCTACTCGAGTCTGGTCTTGAGCGCGCGACTGCGCCAAATAGCTTCGAGCTGAGATGCCCTACCCCATGCGTTGGATGCGAGTCGTCAGATCTTGCCGGACTGGCGGGCATGACCCCGTCAAGTTGACTTGGTGACAGCTAAACGTGTGATATGCTTGGCGTTTGCTCATTTGTGACGCATTTCGCTTTGTAAAGACATCAAGCAAGTCAACCCTCATCATCACGATCAACCTCGGCCAAAATTGTCGCCTCTGAAGAGTCTTGAAAGTCGACAGTAAAGTCTCGTCATGCAGGTCATGGCAAAACGATGACTGAAATTGCTTGCTCATTTTGAATACGAGATGCAATTGCAGGCCGGGGAAACATGGGTATTCTCCATATATCCTATAGAAACATACTATCAAGGGAAAGTTTCAACTACTAGTGACGCAGTGGAGCCGCAGACTCCTCCTCAACATCACGACTTCAGCCAGCAGTCTATGCCTACACCAACAGGCAGGCAACCTCAACTCGACGCCAGCTAGACATGAGATATCAATCGCTATTATCGTCGTTGGTCATTTGTTCTTACAGCATGACGTCACGCGCCCACAGTCAGCTATCGGCGCGCCAGTCCCGCATCGTGGGAGCACTGCTGGGCCTTCACGCCGGCGACAGCCTGGGCGCGACGTACGAGTTTGAGAGTCACGCCGCCATGGCCGCCCGCCGGCCCGAGGATATCGGTCACATTGTCGGCGGCGGCGCCTTTGCGTGGCCCGCCGGCCATGCCACCGACGATACCGACATGGCCCGAGGTGTACTGCTGGCCTACCAAGACCGCAAGCCCGGCGACGACGTGGCCCGGCTCGCCGGAGACTACTTTCTGCGATGGCAGACGGGCGACTGGCCCGGCCGTCAAACCGGCAGCAGCCCCGTGGACATTGGAGTTGCCACGCTCAAGGGCCTCAACCGGTACCACCAGACGCGCGACCCAGACCGCGCCGGCGCCGGGCAAGGCAGCGCAGGCAACGGCAGTCTCATGCGTTGTCTGCCGACCGGTCTCTTCCAGACGGACCGCGACAAGCTGGTTGAGGAGAGCGTGCGCATCAGCAAGGTGACGCACGACGATGCCCGCTGCACCGTCTCGTGCGCCGTCTACAACGCCATCGTATCCGAGCTCATCCCTGGACCGCGGGCGCAGCGCGCGCGACCTCCTCATCGACGTGGTGCGCATCGGCGGCGACACGGACACCAACGCCGCCGTTGCCGGAGGCCTGCTCGGTGCGCGGGACGGCGAGGAGGGCATCCCGGCCGAGTGGAGAGAGAAGCTGCAGTTCGCACAAGAGTTTCGGGAGGTCGCCCTGGCCATGACGGACGAGCAGCAGGGGACGCCGAGTCGGGACAGGGAGTTGTAATCATGGTCAATGGTGTCGAGGGGCGTGTCGGGACATGTCTGATTGTTCGTCAATGATTAGTACAGACGGCGGCTCGCGGCTTGATTTAATACTTGCGGCGGATTGTCCGACTCACGATGCGCGCCTCATTTTTGCTGCAGTTTCTCGGAAGGGGCATCTTTAGCTCCTCGACGCCGCACCGGGACAGGGCGGCGCCAGAGAACTGCGACAGGGTCGAGAGGCGTCCAGGAATTCGACATGTTGAGATGCAGGTCCGGCTCATTGTAATTTGGCTCATCGTGAACGACTATACCTGAAGCCCACGTACATGCACAAGAAGACTAAACAATTTCCCCAGGCAACGGAAGCACTCGAGATGGGTTCGTCTGCACCATTTCTCTACGGGCTCTACGCAGTATCATGGAGGAGGCCAGCGGGCATCTAGGCCCCTGCAGGGAACCACGACGAAGCGCAAGAGCCGCTGTACGAGGCCAGACCTGAGGGGCTGGGGAGGCGTAGATGCTTGACGAGCGACACGGCCATGAATTCACCAAACCATGACGGCCCCCTCCTCGCTCGCTCTCCGTTCCGAAGCGAACCAACCAGAGAACCGGATGCCTTGCCTCGTATCGACAGCCCGGCCCGGGGGAGACGGTAGTATATTTTGAGGAGGCGGGTAGGGGATCCCGTCGATGCAATGCCGGATCCTAAAGAAGCACTCCCACCCTACGCCAAACTTGGCCCGGCGCGCAAACCGGTGCGAGGCTGACATACCGGTAGAACTCGAGGCGCCCCAAGTCACGTAAAAAGAGCCAAGGGCATCGGCGCCAGGCCCGGGCTTTTTTTTGGGGTCTTTGCAGCCATGTAACTTACATGCAGTGACACCAAAAAGCACGGCAGGGGAGGCGGGGAGGGAAACGCGATGGGAGTTTGTACATGTGCAAAGCGAGGCATCCCCGGCTCTCCCGTGCCGTGTTATCCATGGGGGCTGTCGCGCGTCAAATGGGTTCCCCCGTCGAGAGGGTGAGACGGGCCAAGGATAGCCTACTGTATTTTTGGTTACACGCTGGCTCTGGTTCGCCATGGGATCGTCAAGTCTGTGAAACCCGGTAGGATCGTGAAAAGAAAGGAACAAGTGTCGTGGCCGGTTTCTGCTTCCGGGCGGGTAGGCAAGGGGTTTTGGATGTCGGCGTGCAAAGGCAGTCCTTCCCGTTGGCCAGGGCGGTATTTGCGAGCCATGATCTCTGCAGACGGAGGACAGCAGATTGGGGTGCAGAGACGTGCATGGAAAAAGGGCTTGCATGGCTTCGCGATAAGCTTCGCCTCCAACTCGCACAAACTCATCCATACATACTCTTCCATATGTATACATCTACTGCACGCACCCCCCGTCTTCTTCGTCGAGCAGAAACATCCCGCGCATCGCCCGGCTCCCGAGGCTGAAGCCGTGTCGTGAGCACGCCGCGTCGAGGATATCCGGCACAAGAGGGGAGAGAGAGCAGACCACGGCGCAACTCGTCTCCTTCATCGTAGGCGCGCATCTTTCTTTCCCCTCACGGAACCGTCGGGCCTTGTTGACGGTGACGTGTGGATCAAGGTGCAGCAGTGCAGCAGTCCTGTTCGCCCGGCGCGTTGTTAGAGCAAGCATGGGCAAGAGGTCACGGCTGCCCTCGAGAGAGAGGCGCAGCTTCGAGACATGCGTAACGCTTCGACACGCTCTGGCTTCGGGGCCACTCATGTCGAGCCCTGCATGGCTCGGCCACTAGGCCAGCAAAGAGTCTTGCTCTCCTTGCCTGTCCATTCCCTGTGAGTGCCATGTCGCTGGTCCCATGAGATCCCGATGCCAAAAGCAGGGGCGCGAATTTAAGACCCTCGCCAATCCTCCGGGCTTCCTCGGCGCGCCCAGCCAGAAAGTCAGTCACGGGCCGTCGGTCCGTCCGTCTCCATTCCGTGTCAAGAGCCAATCCAGGTCTTGGCATAGTGAGCTCGACGTATTTCGCGCGAGGGCGTGCAGCGACAAGAAAAGGGGCTACACTAGGTGATGGATTTGGCTCAGAGATGCCCGCGCAGCCAGCTCGAGTTTCAGCATAAAGAGATAAACAGCGTGCGGTAATCAAACCTTGATGGGGGATCTGCCTCGTCGTCTTTTGCCGTATTCCCCTTGGCTTGCTCTTTCGGGCGCCGCGAGGCTCTTGGCATCTCCCGAGGCAGTCTTCGAGGCATTCGTACCGTTGCACCTCTTCAGATGGGCCAATGGCGAATACGAGCGGGCGTCATGCCTTGCCATGCCCTTGCTCGCATTTGCTTCATCTTGGCTCCCCGTCCTTGTCATTGGCGCAGTCTGGGCGAGTACGGTAGTCACAACAAGGTTTGCTCGTCCATGCGGCATAATCCAGGTGGGCTGATGGCAGTCGCCAAGCCGAGACTCGGCCAGATTGCCAGAAAGCCGGCGGAAAGTCTCTTGCAAAATCCCCTGTAATCATGATCAAAGGATTGGGCCGGACCGGCCTCGTTTCGGCCTGAGCAACGTCGCGAGACAAGGAAAGGGCTCCGATACTCGGCAGCCGCCGACTCCATCTTTGTTCTCTTGGTGACACGGTCGAAGTGCGCTCGTAGCGAAATCTGACGACATGACTTGATTGCAGAGCCCAAATCCAGATGCTGGCCAATCAAGTCGAGGGCAAAGAGATGACCATGGTTAGACCCATGCGGAAACGGTTCTCTGACTATTGTCTGTCCACCATGGACTCCATTCGTTGTCCACTGCGACCCGCTGACGAAACTCTTTGCTCGGAAACAATTGTCGATTTGAAGTGGACGAGGGAACCCGGTTCTGGACAGGGTTTACCGGCCGCGGATCAAACGAATAGATGGCAGCATCCAAGGCGTTTTTTCCCAAGCCAAGATGCGGGCGCGAAGATCAAGTCCTCGTCTCGGCCAACCTGACTTGATATCACGCACTGTACAAGTGTGAAGCCCTTGCTCTGTCTTGTCCGCATGGCGGATGACGTCCCATAGATCCACTTGCACAGGCCGGCCCAAACGAGGACCATGGTAGCATATCCGTCTCGTCAAAGGTGCTGGATGCAGGAGACATGGGGCTATCGCCAAGGCCGTCGTGCAACGCCTGGGCGGCCACCGGGACCTGACCGCGAAAGCCACATCCGGATCGTCAACGGCGCAAGGACAAGCGGGCTCAATGAGTTGACGAGGGGAGCCGCGGCATCTGAGAGTCGTCGACAATGTCCCTTCTTGTCCAAGAGACGAGTCGTTGCTCACCTATGACAAAACGCCGTTGCTACACATACATACAGCATACGGGCTTCCCCGTACCCGTATGGGGCGCACGGCAAAGCTCTATACGGCAACTCTCCCGGTTGCGGTCAGCTCGCAACTCTGTCAAGAATCGGCAGTCTGTCACGGTCGGCCGCTTCGCACCGACCAATGACACACAAAGACGACATGTCCGGACCCGAATCGTCGACTGGCTAGGCGTCGGAGCTCGTGGATACAGTATGCGTGTAGCTTGGCCGTCTGGTTTCACATGCCGCACTGACGGACAGTTCGCGTCCCAGTTCCTCTGGCTCTCGTCTCTGCTCAGACGAAACAGGATCGCCGCCCCTTGCGAGCCCTTGGCCTAATCCAGCACACCTTGCTGTCACCTGTCTCGAACCCCTTTGCCTGCCTGGCTCACGAGTCAAAGCCCTAGCGCAGATGGAGAAGCCGCTCCCTCTTTCCTCTTCTTGCAAGGGTGTCCCCGGCCAAATGTCCCCCACGTTTTGCGTGCCAGGCCCGTTTCCACATGGACGCCGCTTATTGTCCTTTTTGGTAATGGGTCCAACTTAGTTTGCCTTGACTCTCGGCTCGCGGGCGTAGGCTGCAACAAGCATAACCACCATGGCTCGTGCCGTCGTCGGGCGTTCTGGGCTCGACCCCGGGCGTCGTAGCTGGGTTCTATTGGATGCTTGGTGGCTGACATAGCCTCGCAAAGTCAACTCCAGGTCAGAGTTTTGGTGACGCAATCACACAACCACACCCTTCCCCTTGTGCAGTCCCCGTCTCGGCCGCCTGTGCCGTGATCCGCGCAGTCTGTTGCGAGATCAATGTTGCTCACACCTGCTGGAGCCCGTCTGTCGCAGGTAAAAGTGGACAGAGACGTCGATTATTTGGGACGGTAATGCGCTACATGCGACACACGCGCTCCCACACCCAGGCCCCGAGCAAAGGCCCACCGGACAGTCATGGCTCGGTGTCAAATTGTCCACGGACGGGGTCTCGCGGCCGAGCAGTCGCGGACCGGCCGGGCAAGACATGCCCACCGGCGCCCGAATACGTGCCGAACATGGCCAGAAATCCGCCTGCGTGGGGCCGAAGGTTGCAATGCAGGTGGACGTGGGAGTGAACCCAAAAGGAGACGCTGGCTCATCCCGCATCTGCCATTCGGCCCATGGCTGGCACATATCGCAGTGAACCAGAAATGAGCAATCTCAAGGCCCCTTGCCGCGGTGTGTCGCGGGGCCGACAGCAGACGGCCGCTGGGCGCCGACATGATGGTATCATCATCAACATGCTCCATGCGACGGTGCTGCAGTCTTGTGGCAAGATGCTTGGACAGACTGGAACACATGCCCTGGTACGTTGGCCAGCCGGCCCTTTGGTGATGCTGCAAAATTGGCAGCTTGACAAGCGTTTCTCCCTGGTACACGGGAAGATCTTCAAGATTGTTGGACCGGAGACATCTCGGTATCTGCGTCTGTCGATAGCCCCCAGTCTTCGGCCCCCTCACGGCAGCCTCAAGACACGAGCAGAGGTCGGCTGGCGTCTTGCGCTACTGCCAATGTGCACTTTGCGGAGCTGTGCTGCGGCGTGTGCATACTGTACGGGGCAGTGCCCGCCCAATGTGCCCGTCCGGTCCTCTCTGTGTGTTTTTGCGAGGTGAAGAGGCCGACGATCAAAGGTTCCCCCGTCTGATATGGGCAGGGTGGATGAATGTGGCTTCTCCTCGGACAAACACGCATCCAAATAGACTGCCGCCCGTTTCTTTTCCATGTGTCATCCGGGGGTGGGTGTGAAGCAAGACCAGTCTTGCTCTAGGGGGGCCAGCGGCAGCAAACACCCCCAAAAGGAACCATCTTGAACCAACAGCAGGGGCCGCTCGGGAATAAGCTCAGCCCATCCAACGGATCGAGGTATTCGCCAGAGACAAGCGACGCACGGCCGCGCTGACATGGCCACGAGACTGGCCCTGCAAAGCGCCACGGGCCAGGGGTGGACGCCGTTCCTCGCCCCCCCTGCGGCCAAGTCGGCTGTGACGGCATCTCGACAGCGCCAAGCAAACACGTCTTCCCCCAGGAAATCCCCCCCCTCGGACGTGCTGCTCAGTCTGCCATGCGCGCAAAGATCATGGAGCATCGGGCGGGTGCCCAGGCGGCCGACCGACACCCTTCTGGGTCCGGGGATGCGTGCCTGCAGAAACGACAGGCGTCGGCCAAGCAGTCGGTGTGCGCTGGGTTCGACAGGCGATGGATCGGCGGGGTCGACGTCCGGGGAGGAAGCTGGAGTCTCACTCTCGGCCGTATGTAGCTTCGGCGAAGTCGACGATTTTGACGGAAGCACAAAAAAAGAACACCTTGGCTCGATTTTCCCCAACTCGCGCGAGCTAGCGACAGCTTTGAGTAGTGCCTTAGATAAGCTTACCTCTGGAGGGCATCGCACGATACTGCAATTCCCACCTGGATATACATAGATGGCCCCAAAATCACAGCCCATCGACGCCGATGCAGGCCGAACGTCTACAACCTTGTTCTGGCAAGCACTTTTATCGCGGGCAAATCATGGTGGTCGAAGCAGACGACACCTCGCTGCGATAGGGTACCTCTATCCACAGTCTCGACCCACTCGACGTCTTTCTCGTGCACTATGCGGAACAGGCTTCCCTGCCAAGGCTAGTGGCTTTCAACGCTTAAATTCATGCTTAAAATACAAGAAGTCGCGGCGGGACCTGCTCGTCTTCATGTACACCGGGTACATGGCAGCCTCTGAGCAGCCGAGTTAGCCGTGGTGTGTTGGTTTTCCTTTTGTCCCAGACGCGGCGTGTTTTGGTACCAAGATATGGCCCGGCACAGTGCTGTACACGTCTGTACATGGCGAGGTACAGGCTTACGGCGCGTCCTTCTCTGGGCGTGTTTTCCAACTGCAAGTCTCACCCCCCCCCCCTCCGGAGCAGCATGTGCAGCTGTCCTGCTGCAATCAATCTATCGAAACGGTCGTCGATAGCCCTCCAGGCACCACCTCCAGCCCTTTTCCTTGGCCGATCGTTGCGCTTACTTTTAAACTTGTTTGCCGTCGAGAGGGCGCAGGCACACGCCCCTAGGTCCCCTCGTGCATGTCACCACCCGCATGCTGCTGCCGCTCCTGCACTGACCCCTCCCTCTGGCTTCATGGTTTTCCTTGAAGGCCTGGCGGCTCAAGCGCGTCATGACATGGCTCCTTTGCCTCGTCCTGTCCAGCCCTCGGAGAAAAGCCGAAGGCCTGGAATTCCCGCCTTCCCGTGCCGGCGACTGCGCCGCGCGCTTGGTACGCGTCTCTCGGACAGCTATCTATGGGCTTGCTTGCTCGTGGAACTGCGACGACATGATTGGAGCGTCCTCTTGATGGATTATCCTCAGTCGATCGTCATCTCTTGCACTCTGCCATGCACAACTCATGTGCCAGGGAAAAGCACCCGGAGCTAGCCACGGACAAGGCCCCAGAAGCTGGGGAACCTCCGAACGAGGTCAAGCATGGGCCGGCTTCCAAGTGCAGGGGAACCCTTGATCGCCGTCTTGGCACAGGTACCATCAGGGTGCAAGGGTGCCGAGTCTCCCGTTGCACCTCCGGGCCCTCTTGCGCTTTGCAGTTGAGCCCTCCTGTACTGTATGTGCGAATACAGTCATCCACCTGCGCCAAGCGAGACCACCGCATTCGACGACGCGAGAGCCAGTTCCTGATATGAGAGATATGGGAAGCCGTCGGAGCCGGCTCGGCGTGGTGATCAGACGTCATGAAGGCGCCTAGCACGGCGGGCCTTCCATGCTGGGCGTAGGGGGCGCATCGCCATTGGCCCAGGGGAGATCAAGACGGGCCTCTGACTGCCGATGCAACGGTGGCAGGGTGCCTTGGGACGGAGGATACCCGAGCCACAAGGAGCCGGCGACGAATGGAGCAGAGCGAGAGGCGCCCTTTTGGACCGGAGACGCACGAACAAGTCGGGCCACAAACGAGGCATATCGTGCGCGTACATGTCATGTGCTGTCCACGAGCATCTGCCTGGTGCCGACGAACAAGATCAGTTTACATACTGTGCAGTATGTCAGTCTTGGCGATGGGGTGTGAGAGCAACAGCGGCATCGACAACCCAGAAAAGGCACAAGGCTAATTAATGTCACGTCATCCGCCGTGATTTGCTCGCTACCCTGGCCCGTCAGTGCTTCGCATGTCCCTACTGCAATAAAGCTTGCTGCGGCCTGGCAGGTCGGACGCTCCAGCTGGATTTGCATCTTGGCTCTCTTGGAGTCTTGAGGGTGGCCCCCTTTTCCCATCTCGCCTCTCGCCGTCCAACGACCTGCCTGGCGGATCACCTGGCTGACCAACAACAGTCGGTTGGCGTCCCAGCAGCAGTCGGTTGGCGTCCCAGCAGCAGCAGCGGCACGGTCCCTTGTCTCGCAGGAGATTGAGTCCGAGTGACTTTGCAGTGCTGTCAAGTGAGTACTCGGTGGCTGCTACTCATGACCGTACAGTACATGAACAAAGTATTTGGGCGGCATGTCCCGCCGGGGTGACGGGAAACAACAAGGTGGGCAAAGTCGAGTCTGGGGTACTTGTTTCGCATCTACTCGTGCCCGCCCCACTTTTCTGGATTCCGGCAAGCCTTCACCAGCCAAGCTGGTGCTGACGGGCCACGTAACCAGACTGGCCACATAACCACTTTTTCATACCATCTATCTTCCTACCCTTCTTAGAGCCCTACAACCACCCTTTTCGCTATATACAAGCATTTCCCCCATTTGACCAGCTATTCGCATTGATCTGGCCTTTTTCGCTGCCTCTAAATACCACTTTTTGAGTGCGTTATCGTACCGAGTCTGGGTGACCTCGACCTTACGTTGGGCTTTCCGCAACTCTATATCCGCCTTCCGTGCGGCCATTTGACGCCCCTGGGCTACCGTAAGCACTCCCCCTGATTGCAGTGACGTGTTTTTCATGGCCCTGCGTTGCCGTCTGGTTTTCTCGGCCAGTTGTGTGCGGCTAAGGTCCTTTTTCGTTTGAATGAGCTCAGTACTATTGGAAATTGCTCCACGGATGAATTGGCCCATCGAGGCAAGAAAGTCCTTTTGGAGAAGCATAGAGCCATCGTTGCATTCTTCTGCCATAGTGAACTGGTCCTCCAACTGCGTTGCCGCCCTGTGCATTTGTCGGAGGGTGACTGGCGTACTGAATGGTGAGGAAAAGGCCGGTTCAGGGGTAGGCGTACGAGGTTTGCGTGCTCTCATGACGGCTAGGACTACCTCTCGATTGAGTGGCACGATTCCAGTCTTCCGGAACGAAGATAGAATAGTCGATTGACGAAAAGCCTGCTTCCGGACGTCCTGAATGAAGCCTAGGAACTCTAGTTTGGTGATATCTATACAGCCATCACGAACCACTAGGTCCACTGCCTTTACGTGGTAATGCTTGAGCGGCTGAAAGACTACCACATCTAGTGGTTGAAGGAGATGTGTTAAATGCGGAGGTAAAGAGAAAGGTATGATGCCATGGCGGTCGCAGTACTGGATAAAGGGGTATGTATGGTGTGAGCCGAATCCGTCGAGGAGCAATAGTCGCTTGGTGCCTTTAGTCGTTTTCTTTGAATGCTCGTCGAAATGATAAATCCATTCAAAGCAGATCTCGTCGTTACTATACCCTGTTGGTGACATCGCGATGCGTACGTCTGGGTGGTCCTTCATAACTTCGTACCATCGAGCTTGGTGGTGGATACCACAGAGTACCAAGAAGGCTGGTAAGACCCGCCCACCGGCCGAGATGCACTCAATGGCCGTAGCTGACTCCCTATTGCCAGGGGTGCCGAAGTAATGGGCTTTCTTACGCTTGGTAACGACCAATTGGTCTTTCCCAACTCCAATACGAAACCCGGTCTCGTCCATGTTCCAGATGTCGTCTGCCACGATACCTTCGGATTGTATGATATCATGGAGCTTTTTATACCATTCGATGACCGTAGGGATATCTTCGGCGACCTGGCGATTCGAGTCTAGCTGCTTCTGGCTCATGAGACGGTATTTACGACGCTTAACGAAGCGGTCGATCCAATGTATACCCACGGTGGGTGGGTTGCTCTGGATAGCCTTGCTTGACCGTTCTTGGAGAATGAGGTTTGCAGCCTCCACAATGAACTCTTTGCGTACGGCCAAATTCATAGCGTCAAGACGATCGATATAGCGGCATAATGCATCTTCCTCTGGCTTGCTCAACTTCATATTCGTCGGTGGGCGATCGGTCTCGCTCGGTCGGCCGTTGAGGCGGTTTCGGAGGCGGCCACGTGGCACTTCGAATTGACGAGCAACCGTACTTACTTTTGCAGTAGAATTTTCCTTAATAAATGCAAGAGCCTTTTGCACGCGAGCCTCAAGAATTCTAGCCTCTTTACGATACATTTTGGTGATGTGGTTGGGGCTACAAGGTGGAGGGTTTGAAAAAGTGGTTATGTGGCCAGTCTGGTTACGTGGCCCGTCAGCACCAGCTTGGCTGGTGAAGGCTTGCCGGAATCCAGAAAAGTGGGGCGGGCACGAGTACAGTACATCCCAGAACGCGGATGGCCGAGGCCGAAATCGTAAGTCTCGGAGTTTTTGCGGCACACTCACGACTGGATTAAAGGAGACGAGGGAGGCGTCTCGATTGGACGGCAAGAGCGGCACACGCGAAGCTGCCATGTTGCACTCGAGTACTTGGCAAGTACTCCATGTACTCCTTGTATGGAATGCAGGGCAACGACGGGCTGCGGGAGCCCACAGCGGATCGGTAACGGACAGGCGCTCGAGGGCGCCAGAAGCTTGCCTCGTCATACTGCAGACTCCCATGAACATGGACATGGAAGGGCCTCGTTGCTGCGCGTCCGTCGCGGATTGCGGTGAGACGGCTCCAGAACCAAACGACTGCTGGACGCGACGGACGGCCTCGTCGGCGATACGTGCATCCCAAGCACCTGGGTCCGACCCCGTTCTCTTTTGCGGCGGCGGCGGTGACGCAAGACGCGGGACGACTGCAGGGCGCCCTTCGCCAAAGGGATGCCAGAGCCGAGACAGCCACGCTCGAGGGTGGCACGGCGATTGGCAGCGTCCGGCTGACCGGCACAGGAGAAGAGGGCGACGGGTCTTGGGGGACAATGAGCACAGTGTCTTACAGTACGCAGGGCCGACGAGCCTGCAAATTGTCGAAAATTCGAGACGACATCAAGACGGAAACTACCGTGACGTCGCCTCGGGCCTCGAGCGGGCCTTTTGTTTGATCTGCACCGAGTTGGCCTTCGTATTGTAGATGCGAATCGGGCCTCGACGGGCAGAAACAAAAAGGTGGGCCGCGAGGGCGACACGGCTTCCTGTCGAAGCTCCAACACATACGCGGGAATAATCTTAAGATAAAGTCTAATCGTCCTTCGCAGCCGGTCTCGACGGTGATAGGACAGGCCCGTCTGTGTGCATGCATCGAGCTGCGGCCACCCTCCTGCCTGCACGGCTCAAGTACACACATGACACACACTCGGCCAAGAAAAGACGCATACTGTACTTTGTAGATTTGGGAATGCCCTGTACGAAGCACAGGCGTCGACGCAGTTGCTGGTGAAACGCGCAAACACATGCAGGGGCAAGAGTTGCATCGAGGGCGTTGGTTCTATTAGAAGCCATCTGCAACCCGCTCCTTCAAAAGTAAACAACGCGAAGAAACAAGGCCTAGACATGTGTTTCGCCCTGCCCTCTTTGTCCCAGCGTCGTTTTTCGACAGCAAGCTCAGCGTCCGCCGAGCCTTGCTCAAGGTGTCCGCAGTAACCGGACCGGCGACCAGAAAGGGGCCAAGTCATAAGCCGCTTAGACTCAAGGGGATAAGTTAGATTTGGGCTTTTGCGCATCTGACAGGCCTCCCCGGGTGCCAAGCAGGCAAGCTTCTGCTCGAGACGGAAGCTCTCGGTGTGCGGCGGCCGCCATGTGTTACAGCAAGCGCCTCCCTTCCGTCCCCGTGCCCGGCAGAATCGGCACCGCTGGCGCTGCGACAAGGCGTCGTTAGCGCCCCGTTGGCGCCTTGGGGCCCATGATTTCTCTCGATTCTCTGTGCTCCTCGTGCCCGGAGCTGACGGGCACAGCGAGCCAACTATCGAAACGGCTAGCAGGCGCAACTCCCTTTGGCGGTAGTCTTGTCTCTAGGTCTCTCTCTCCAGTTTGCGTCGCATGGGACCAAGTAGCCACCCCGTTTCCACGCGGCGTCACGACGTGGTGCTGACGAGGAATGGACAGAGCGCATGCTGTGCTGGGCAACGCCATGTCGATTTCCGTCACCGACGTGGATGCGCCGAGTTCCTGTAGCATGCTGTTGTGAATGCGAGTGCGAATCTACAGATCCATCAGGACGAGTACCAAAGTGAAGCCATTCGCATCTGCCTCGAAACCACAAGCACGCGGGCTCTGCGTGCAAGACATTTATCTTTCCGTATTTACAGTGAGTCGGGATCTGGTTCTGGTGGCGGATACGCCGTGCCAAAGCTTCTGCCATTCATCTAGGCGAGTCTTGGCTCAACCGATAAGGCGGTGGTATTGATTGTTCGACTCGCCGTGGCCGGAAATAAGCTTATTAAAAACCCTAGATGCTAGTAGGTACCTGGCGCTGGGCATGCGTTTCGTGGGATACACCGATGCTGTCTCCAAGACAGAGACATGCGACGACGCGGTGCCAAGTCGATGCGACAGTGGCACAGATTGGTCTGCTCGAGCGATTGTTCCACACCTAGTTCATGTGCGGTGCCAACGACGATTGACAAGACAGGATGAGACAAATCTTTCAGCAAGTCATATGTCTGCTTGAACACAGTAGTTTACATGTATGTCTACCTACCTAGGCAGGTACTGTAGGTGATTATTCACGCCGAGCCGTTGGTTCTGTCATGCAGGACTTGCGAGACTTGGTCAGACAGTTACGGTTTGGAAAAGACTTCGTGATTTATTTCGATACTTTGCAGCACTCGTCCAGGCCTGTACCGTGGGCAATGGAGGCGATCGCGGAAGCAGGGAAAGGCAGGGAGTGTCCGGGAGGGCCTCGAACATCCTTCTTTGGACGATTTAGAGCTGTCAGACGACGCATAGAGAGTCAGCACCATGCACCATTTTTGGCTTTGGGATCCGTAACGCAGCCTCTTTAGGAAGTTGGCCGGCGACGGCTTTGGTTTCCGCCTTTCCGCCATAGTTGAATGACTTGTGACTTGACCCTCCCGCCGCGCCTTGCCCTTCTCGAACCAGCTATGACACAATCTCGCACTGACGACTCCTGTATAGCATAGGCGATCAAGGCATCGGCCTAAGGCATCGGTCTTTAGCATTGCCTGCCCTATCTACTTTTGGACATGGTTGCGCCAGCACCCGCTCTCCACGATCTACGATTACAGTATATGTAGCGATTTGGCTCGCAGCGCCCAACATCAGGAGGAAGTACCCGCCTGCCATGCCGGGATACAGGGCCGCTTTTCCCCCCATTTCCCGTGCGCCGTCAAGGGGGCCCTCGAGATGGACGTTTGGGTGCTATTCTGCATAGTGCGGACTCGGATTGCCATGTGTGGTGCAATTTCGTCGCGCCCACTTTGCTCATCCTTCTCGATCGTCCTTGTCTTTCTGAAGTGGCCAAGAATCGGCGCAAGCCCTTGGGGGCGTCTTTGCGGAGCCGGCGACTTTGTACTCAGGCTTGGCAGGATTTACACTTTTGCTGCGGCTAGGCCTACTTCGTATTGTTGTTCAGAAAGTCGACGGTTCAGGTTGAACCACTCCAATTGTTCCTCGCGGCCCAGCGTGTAGAAAAGTCGCAAGATTCACTCATCGGTAGATGCTAGATGCTGGGCACACGTGTCGTGCCATACAATTGCCGGATCAAAGAACGGCATTCGTGAAGGAATCCACATTCCGCATCACCCAAAATGACACTTGCAAAACGCATGAGCTCGTCCCTTCTTTTTTTTCTCTTCATCGCCCAGCCCACTTTCTCAGAAGCTCCTTCCCCCCACCGCGGGGCCACCCCTCCAGGAGATCCAAGCTTGGCTAGCGCCGACGGGCGACCGACAGGAAAAAAAAGAGAGTAAAAAAAAGCTTGTCCCGACCAACGCCAGACACCCCTCGCCAAGGGACCCACCCTCTTCCGTATCTTAGCACCACCCCCTACCCCCTCCCCTCCATTGGCACCCCGGCCCCCCGTCCCATTTTCCATGGGGCACCCCCCTTCTCGGCTGTCCAGCGCCGACGTATCCATTCTTTTACGCAGTCACTAATCATGGGCCTTCCATCCGTGCCCTTGCTCGTCACGCACCGCGCTGTATTTACCCTAACCTTAAC
Source organism: Hirsutella minnesotensis 3608 (assembly GCA_000956045.1). Classification (NCBI taxonomy): domain Eukaryota; kingdom Fungi; phylum Ascomycota; class Sordariomycetes; order Hypocreales; family Ophiocordycipitaceae; genus Hirsutella; species Hirsutella minnesotensis. The sequence goes on from KQ030564.1 coordinate 132,131, forward strand.
TTACACTCTCGTCCCCTTGGATTCAACTTAAACACCTCGTCCCGACGACTCTGCATCCTCGAACTTGGATATGCTTCCAAGTTCCCACGATACCTCTACGCCTTTCGACGCCATCCAACGCCGTCACCCCGCTGTGGCCAGAACACACGCAACATCCACCGCTCGACAAGATACTTTTTCAACGGCATCACAGGCAGACTTCTCAACCTTCAGGTAAGGCACTTCCTTTCTTGACGGTATTCGCTCGCTCGCTCGCTCGCCCACCTCGCCTCGGTCCCGCCCGTGACGACGTACAAGTACATCCTTTGGGCTCGTCTTGGTGTCCCTACCGCTCCAGGCACAGATGAGGGATTGGCCCGGCTGGCCATGTCGCTTCCCGTCTCGGGCCAGACTGGTGCGCCGCCAACTCCCAAGCGGCCCTTCGTTTGGCTGAGAAATTCGACGGTTGCAAGTGCACTTCCACGAACCGGCCTCGCCTAATCTGCTTCACCATCCTCTTCATCTCAAATCGGTCGACCTCGATAAGTGGGTAGCCACAGATGCTCACGTCTCGAGTCGCGCCATGCGCATCGCCAAGCGGCAGCAGGGCAGTAGAGTTGAACGGCCCTCAGCCGCCATTTGTGGCAGACTCTCGCGAACATGCTCTGTTGCTGGACAGTCATGTTTGCAAGCTGAGGACCCGACTTCCACATGTTTGCGTCCATCGACACGACCTCGAGTCCTTGTATAAAGGGCGCACAAGGGGTCGGGCAAGTCGACTTGATTGCGTTTGTACCTGGCATTGAATTATCACACTTGATACTCTCCGTTATTTTGTTTGAGCCATCAGACCCAAGGTTACAGTCAGCTGACTTGGTAAATGAACAGATCTGAAGAACCCGGCCGGAGCATTTTTCGGGCTCAAGCAGAACCCGAGTCTGCAGACTTGGGCCCATCCTTGCAAAATCAAGTTGCGCGATCGTCACAGCAATCGTGCTGCGCAAGCAGGCACGGCGCATAGCTTTCAAAACGGACGCCATCAGCTCAGACAAGATGGAGACGTATCACGGCTACGTCCGGACGCCAGGTGACGCCATCAAGTTGTTCGAGGCTTGCCGCCTCGGTCTGCTGCCTCGCGTTCAACGGCGGCTATCAGAAAAGGAGCGCCAGTCGATCCGCTCGGGATCCGTCTTTGTGTGGGATGAACGCGAGGCAGGCATGCGAAGATGGACCGACGGTAAGTCGTGGAGCGCCAGTCGCGTGTCTGGCAGCTTCTTGACCTACAGAGAAATGGAGGGCAAGCGAGGTGGAGGATTCGGCAGCGGCCGAAGAGGCGCGGGCAGGACTCCCGATTCAAGCCGTGGTAGCGATGAGGACCACGATGACGGAGAGCCAGAGGGCTACCGATACAAAGCCGACGGCTTAATGAAGCAATCCTTCAGCATCACCACAACGACGGGACAGCATCTTCACCTCATCTCTTACTACTCGAGACCCCAGCCTGGACAACCCGAGCTCGTTCAACCAAGCTCCGATCCGTCCTTGCGTGGCATCATTCCTCCAAAGGGCATGTACCCCGAGTCAAGCATGGGCGAGACGAACCAAACGCCGGCTCTGACGCGCGCGCCGATGCAACAGCCGTACATGATTGCGCCTCAGCACGCCCATACTCGCCCCCAACCTTATCCTTATGCTCAGCACGGATACGGATGGCCTCCCTCGCCCGCCGCGACGCCCCCATACGGACACTATGCGCACGCGCCGTATCCGCCAAGCATGCACTCTCTCCCCCCACCCCAGGCTTCGCAACAAGCTGCTCCGCCGTCGGCATATTCTCACTCGCACTACACTCATGGTCCTTCTCATGAGCGGACGTCCCTGCCTCCCCTGCAAAACGCTAAGCCAGGCGCATTACCCCCCTATCAGAGCCATCACGGCGCTCCTCCAAGACTACACGACCAGACTCGACAAAAGGACTTGCAGGCTGCCGCGCAGGCGGTTGTGGGTGATTCGCACCTGAGCAATGGTTCGCTTCGAGGCATCACCCATGGACCCCTGCCGGCCCTCAATACCGTTGCCAACGGCCAGTCGGCACCGGCACACGGAGCCATGGCTACTCCCCCAATGCGGCACCTGAGCGTGACCCCTCCAAGGAGTTGTCACGCCGACGGGTCACTACCTCGCGGCGGAACGAGACCGACGTTGTCTGCGCTTCTGCACCCAACACCGGCCAGTGAGCCTGGGAGCGCCAAGACGACTAGCAGCAGCGCCAACAGCAGCCCACGGGTCAGCGGGCTGGCACTGGAGAAGTCGGGCGCGAGCGAAGACGTCAGAGCGCTTCGAATGCTTGATCGCAAGTTCTGCATTTAGAGGCGTGACTCGGTGAGGCTATACGGATTCTTGGGAGGGGCGCTTCTGGATACCAATAATACCCTGTGGACTGCTCAAAGGGGCAGTGCCAAGTACATGAATTCTCAGTGTCGCATTGTACCGGCGTTGGCATGGCGGGAAGGGAACATGTTAATTAGGATTAGAAGATGAGGGCGCACCAGACGCCGTGAAGCCACTAGACTTGGTGGCCAGTTATCGAGCAAGTGGCTTTTGCCAAATATTATGGGACGATGTTGCTCGCCTCTACAGTATACGTGCTTTGCTGAGATGCCGAGGGACGTGCGTCTGGCAGCCGAGAGTGATGGCCGGCAGGGAGCAGTGCCGTACAAGGCCGCGGACATTTCAACTACAGTGCCTATGCTTAGTCGCACGCTGTACGCACTGTACGTGGGAAGCTTAGCTAAGGATGAGCAAGGGAAAAGCGGGGGCCCCTATGCTGCGGCAGACGTAAAACAGATGAAGTTACCCGTTCGAGAAATACTCGGCAGACGGTCCCCGACTCCCCGATTTCGCAGCAGATACGACTCTTGGTAAGGGAGCACCCCACGCCATGGCAGATCGCGGCGACGGCATCAGACGACGTGGAGATGTCATTTGAATTTCCCTAGGACTATGCGGCAAGGCGGGGGCGAACAAGAGTCGTGCTGTCGAAGCGGAGGGGAGTCAGGCTCGATGGGGATGTATCGACGATGCGATGGGAAACTCCCCGTAGGATGGAGACGATGGGCTTATTTTCAGGCAAGGCGTAGCCTCTCCTTGCTAGTTGCATCGGGCAGAGAATGCCTATTGGCGATGGGAACAAGGACCTTCTGGACTGTCGAGTCGGCAACGGGGACTAGGGGCGATTCGAACGGGCCGGCGAAAAAAACGCATAATTGTTGCTATCCGGACTTCGTCATCGTTTCTCCAGTGCTTCCTCCAACCTCAACACGTCTCGGAACCCTATTGGCCGATCCTAGGGCGATGACATTATTCTCCTATTTTCCGGCCATCTGGCGCCTCCACAATCGAAACCTCGAGGAAGATCCGTCGCGCAGGGGAGGGGAGTCAGTTCCTGGCAGCGTGTCCCGCTGGACGGGTAGTATTGCCCCAGTTTCCTCGTACGCACTCGCCACGGCAACGGGAAAGCGTGCCCGTAGTATTTCAAAGGGGAGACAACGAGTGGATAACGAGGGACGCGTATCAGGCAGGAATCAGAGGCGACGGGATTAAAGTCCGTGTCGGCTTTCCAAACGATCCCGTCGGAATTTGGCAATCTACTACAGTCATGGTTAGTTTGGAATGTGTATGCTGTAGTCATAGTCAACGTCCTATTGTCAATTATCATTCACGGCTAGGCGAATCCTGCTTCCTCTTCATCACTTTTCGGCCTTGGCCTTCGTCGCCACTTCATCTTGGATACTCCGAAAAAGTGGGACTCTGACAAGCGCCTTTGATAGTGGATATAAGGAACGATCCTTCAAGGCCGCACCGAGGTGGCTGGGAGAGGCTCGATGGATGGACTTGCGACGGGACCCATCCAGGAGCGCCTCAGGGATCGCAGGATGCCTTGACGGATCGTGCTTCTGCTCGGTGTCTATCGAAGTGACCCGCTGCCTAGGACTGGACAGTTCTTGGCGTAGCCTTCTTCTCTGTTCTCTTCATTAAAGCTGGCGTGCAGGGCAGCTTTAACTCCGGCCGTCTGCTCACTTCGGCATGATCGGGGGCTTCTGACGAAAGCCTCATGATCCTGGGCGCAGCCTGCTGGGGCCTGTCATGGATTCGCGAGGATTCTCTTGGGTTCTCGGGTCGAGCGCGGCCGAATTTTGTCGCTCTTCTAGTTTGTAGGAGTTGTACCCCTGTTGATTTGTTTCTGAACTATCTCATCCATTATCAGCAGTTGCCAGGGTCACGATGCCGACTTGTAGTCTCGAGCTGATGAACCCGATCTCGCGGCAAGTCAAAGATTGCAGTCCACCTTGCGGAAATAACACGCCATGTTGGCACAGAGGCTCTCTGGACATGCATATTATTCAAACACCTGACGGGATAAGCGTTGATCCACGCAGCTCCTGCACTCCCCCCGCCACCTTTGTCAACTTTTTCACTTTTAGTGGTCCGCGGAAGTGAGGCTCCTTGAATTGCTCTTGAGCTTCATCCCGTTGAGCCCCTGGATTTCGGCGTTGCATGTGGTCCGATTTCCTCCTCTTGAGCCTTAGCCCCCACCTGGGAAGCTGAGGATGCGACTAGATTTGACGCCCCATCCCTTTGTCCAAAACATACGTCACCATGCGGTTCTCGATCCGTGTCTATGCAAGTGTATTGGATGAGGTGGCGCGACCGTGACTTTCCACTTTGACTTTATGCGTCGTTGCATGGAATCCGGATAGGGCTCGACGCCCATGTGGCTCCAGTTGTCGCCGTCGCGTTTCCTCGGCTATGCGAAGCTTATGGCTCCCGGACGGCAGTCGGCACCAGTGAATTCAAACGCCCCGCCGTTGCCTGAGCCTGCCCCTGCCTAGCC
>KQ030565.1:0-34924 GCA_000956045.1 Hirsutella minnesotensis 3608
ATTATCTTAAATATATACCCTACCCCTTACGCTTAAATTACTATATGAATATAAAATATATCTTAAGCTATAACTTATAGCGTATTAGCCGCCTTAAGAAGCCCTATAATTATTTATAGCGCTATAACTAAAAACCCCTATTTAGTAAAGTTAGCTAGCGAGATAACTATCGAGAATATTAAATAAACTATCGGAAAGTAATACTAGTAAGCGACGGCGTAGGCTAGATTTAATATTACGAAGCTACTAAAGTAGAGCTATAGTATATAGTATAATAGGTTAAAATCGAGGCGGTTTCGATTACTTTTTATTTTAATACTCGTATACTTTATACTAATAGTAAGCCCTTTAATTAGCCTCTAATTAATTAATAACTTACCCGCTATAGCGACGCTTTAAACTAGGTTTAAAATATTTTTAGGTAGTCGCGTTACTTACTCTCCGAGCTACCCGCCGATATTACTAACTTAGGCTCCTACTTCGCTAAGCGGATCTAGGAGACCTTTAGTAAAGAGGTTAAGCCCGAACTATATATAGTTTAATAAAAATTAGTTTTTAGACTTTATAAGCTTAAGAATAAGTAATAAGTCTTTCTTATAGATTATTTAAATATACCTTAGTCTATATTATTAGAATTAACGGATATATAGGCGGCTATACCTAAGATAATAATAGCTAGGATAAGATATAATTTAGTTAAGAAAAGGAATTTAAAAAAGCAAGTTATAGTAAAAATACTAGTATACGTAATAGCTCTTCGAAGTAAACTAAGTATAGTAAGGACCCTAAGGAGTAATTAAGTCCCTAATTTATATCTACCGATATAAATAGCGGGAAGTAAATACGTTATAGTATCTTTTACTTATACTTTTCGTAGTATCGGAGTATTATATAAAAGAGGCCGCTACATACGCTTAATCGCGCTATCTTTAGCCTTTTTTCTTATTAGAGAGGGGTCCCCCCCGGCTTATATTATTATACTAAGGTAACTAACTTATTCTAAAACTAAATTTATAATATTAGTTAGAAAGATTATAATTTATAATATAAAGTAATATTTCTTATTTCCCCTAAGGTAAACTAAGAACGACTTAGCTCGACTATAGCTTCGAGTAATAATTAATAATAATACTATATAGGATATAATAAACGCGGCTATACGCTAGTAAGGGATTATAACGGTTTATACTTTATAGTTATAAGCCTAAGTAGTAATTAAAGAATACTTAATATATTAATTATATAGAATCCTAGACTTTATACTAATATAGTTAGCTTAAGCTTAAGGTCTATAATAAAATAATAGTAAGAGAGGGCAAACTTAATATAATTTAAAAAGATTTCCGGGCTATAAGCGCTAGAAGGAAGGTAGTATAGTACGGCTTTATCTTTTACTTACGTAAAAACGTAATAATACCTACGTTCCGAATAATTACTTATTAGAATAAAGTAATTAGGGCTTAAATTCGATTAATCTCTTATATAAGTACTTTTAAATACGCTTAAAACGCTATATAGTTAGCTAACTATCGATTCCTAGATATCTTTATCCGCTATTAAGTATATTATAAACTTTATTTAATCTAACTAAATACCTCGGCTACTATCTCTAGTATTTTAAGAAAGGCGCTATATATTCTCCGGATTTAATATAGTTACTATTATAGGATGACTAGTAACTAAGAACTAAGTAGGACTTTTTTATATACTTTCCTATAGCTATCCCTACTTAATTTACGGGAATTCCTAAGATAACTAAGCGGAATATTTCCTACCGTTATCTGCTAGTTATCCCCGTGCTATTTACGGGAAATCCCAGGATAACTAAGTAAAATATTTCCTACTATTATCTACTAGTTATCCCCGCGCTATCTATAGGAAATCCTAGGATAACTAAGCGGAATATTTCTTATTATTATTTACTAGTTATCCCCGCGTAATTTATAGGAAATCCTAAGATAACTAAATAGGACGTTCCTTAGTAATTTCCTATAGTTATCCTCGCGTAATCTACTAGAGCTCCGAGAACGCCTTAACGGATAATAGTACGGGCTACGAGAAGGAAAGCTCTAAGATATCTACTAGCAATATAGGGAAAATCCTAAGGATTTTTCTTAATACTTTCCCTTCTACTTTTCCTTATAAAGTATTTAAGATTAATAATTAATTAAAATAGAGAAAATAGATTTTTAGAGAATATATATTTAATTATACGTTTCGTCTAGTAATTAGCCCGTAATATAGGTTTATCCTACGGTAATTAGTCTAGCTCGCTTATATAATGGACGGTAATTAGCCCGTATCCTACGGATCCCGCTTATATAAGGGAGTCCGTAGTAGTTACTACCTTAAGATAATCTCCTCGTTTCTTAAAACGCTAAGGGTTATTTTTTTATATTACTTAGCTAGGGTAGAAAGATTTTATAATAACTTATCTAATATAAAATTATTAAAACTAATTAAGTAAATACTTAAAGTACGTTTAAATAATAACTCTATTAAGGAAAGGTAGCTTATATAAGGGCGAGTAATAACGAGAGCTTTCTTATATAAACTAAATCGAGGCTTTATATCTAGAATTAGCTTTTTTAGTAACTTAACCCCCTCTCCTACTCTTAGCTTTATTTCCTTTAAGCGAACTTTTTAAGTATAGACTAGCCTTTAAATAGAGCTATTAGTAGTAATCCTTCTTCTATTTACTACTATTTTATTATATAATTTAAACCTAGCTAACGAAAGATTTCTAAGTAGTATATCGCTTAGGAGGAAGTAGCTATTTCTATAGTAAGCTAAGGACTTATTAATTAAGGTTAATTTAACGGCTTACCTAAACGTATATCCTACTAAGGATTACTATATACTAGCTAAAACTAGAGGAGGCTAGATTAGCTAATATTAGTAGCGCCTTACGTAGTAGCTTACTATTATCTATCGCGTTAGCGGAATTACTTTTAAAAAGTTTAGTTATTTAGCGGATATTAATTATAAACATATTACGTATTTAATCGCTCTATATATTCTAACTAATAGCTTAAGTATTATCTATAAGTTCGTCGACTTAAATATCTATAAAATCTTACTACTAAACCTTTTAGAGATTATAGTTATTATAACGTAAGTAGAGCTTTTTATATATATTAAAAGCGCTACGTAGCTTTACTAATATAAAACTTAGATTATATCCGCTATTTACTTCTTATTAAAGTAATTAATCCTTTTCTATATTTATAGTATTTATATATTATATTATAGTATTATTAAGATAGGTAAGTTACTACTACCTTAGTCCTATATCCCTTAGTCTAGATTACTTACGGTATATTAGTTTTAGACTAAAACTTTAAGCTACTTCTTACCGAGGAGATTTAGGAAGCTAACGGTATATATATAGCTAACTATCTTAACGAATTTATAGAAGTAGCTAGGAGGACTCTTTTAAGCTAGACGCGATACGCTCTCTTTTTTAGAGCTAGTCTATAAAATAGACTTATACTAAAACTTAAGGTAAGATATATAAAGCGAAGATATAAACTAATACTAATATACCTTAGTACCCTTTCTTACTACTAAATAGTAATAAGATAAGGCTTTATAAATAAGTAATATTTATAATATATAAAATAATACTCTAGTAGGCCCTATAGGAAGCGCTATAATAATTAGCTAATTTCTTCTTTAGCTATTTAAGATAAGCGGATATAACCTATTAGTTATAACTTAACTTAATTTATAATCTAATTATTATTCCTTAGCTTAAATTACCTTACTCTAGGTACAATTAGTAAATTATTATATAAAACCTTATATATACTACTATAGTTAAAGAAGAAATCTTATATTTTCGAGACGTTCTCCCCCCTTTAGATCTTTCTATTAGCTTATAAGCTATCTTTTATAATTATATATCTTAATTAAGTTATTTTATTATCTCTAAGCTACTATCTTAATCGTCTATAGCTAGGCTTAGTATAGTATAATACGACTATAAAGCTACTTTAGGTAGTAGGGTTAGTTATTTAGTTCTTATTTCTATAAGCCGAAAATACTTATATATATCTTTTTACTTTATTTACTCTTATTACCCTTTCGAAGTTACCCTTATCCGTATTACCTCGTTATTAAGCCTAGTAAATAAAGCGCGTTTATCGTTACCCTTAATATAAATACTTAGGTAGCGGTAGTACTTACTTAGATATAGTATTCGCTTACTCTTATCTACTCTTTATTAAGCGACTTTCCCTTTAGTATAGTATTGCTTTATAGCTTTATTAAAAACTCTTAAGTAATATTCGATATTAGATAATAGGGGGTATAAGGCTTTTCTAATAAGGCGCTTATAGTACTCTAGCTCTTCCCTTATCCTCCCGAATTTGCGGTTAAGCTTAGTAATAAGCTCTTTAAGGGGTATCCTTAATTTCTTTACTTAAAGTCGTTACTAAAAGAAGTCTAGAGTACTAGGGCTACCGCTAAGTACGTAAACCTTATAATTTATAGACCTAGCTACTAGAGGGCGTTTAATTAAACGCTAGGACGGTATATAACTATATAAATACTTTATTACGACTATTTAATATTAATAAGGTAGACGGGTATAAATAATATCGCGCTATTCTTATTTTATTCCTAGCTTAGTATTATTTAAATAAAGACTATTTCCTTAATAGCTAAAAAATATATATATTTTTAAAGCTTAAGTATTCTTAATATTATCGATATATAAGGTTCGGCGCTTATTCGCTATATTTTATAAATCGACGCTTTAATTAACCTTCGGCTAAATATATCTATATACGCGTAAAAGGGTATAAAACGCTAAACGAGTATACGGTTATATATTTAGGGTACGCTCTATCCTACGCTAGATTTAATAGCGTTTTATAGCTCGATAAAACGCTAGTAGTTTTAAAGAGGATAATATATACGAAGAATTATTAAATATACTATTATATCTACGTTAAGGTAGCTAGGTAGATATAAATAACCTTATTTATTTATACTAATCCGCGATACTAAAGAGCTATTTTTCGCTACTTTAATTATCTCGATAGTAAATTAAGGTTACTCGGGGGGGCCTACTACTATTTCTACGTAAATCGTAACTAAGCGATATATAGCTATTAGAGTAGTAATCTCTATTAGCGTTTATACGTAGTAAATACTTAACTTATAAAACTTACGATATAGACGTAAGTTTATTAAGTCTAAGAAGAACTAGGCTATAGGGTATAGCTATAGACTAATCTAAGGACCTACTACTTTATACTTCTTAAATCCTTAATCGCGGGCTTAATTATAATAACTTACTAATAGCTTAAATTTATAAGATAAAAATTACATTAGCTAGGAATATTAAATAGACTTTATTAATCCTAGCTATAGTATAAAGTAAAAGCTAAAGTTAAAAGTTATAGTCCTCTTCTCTATAGACTATATTTATATTATTTCTTATCGATAACGCTAGTAGGATTTAAAGTACGATAACGCGTTATTAAAAAGCTTTTCCGCTTAATAAAAATTAATAAAATTACTACTAACGACTTATTTATATAAGCTATAACTTAGTAATTACTATTAAATAAGTATTAATATTTAGCTTTCTAAATCTTTAATTATAATTCTAGAGTTATAGTAAGTTTTCGAGATTTCTTATAATCTAACTTTTAATACTTATACTCAATTAAACTTCTTTTAATCTTTACGTAGTTAGAATAATATAGGGGATAATATATATATCTACCGCTTAATACGCTACTTTAAGACTCGAAGAGCTTAATTCAAGCGCTAGATTTCTATACCTAGCGTACTTTAAAAAATCTTAAGAGGGGACGTATTATTATAAGATAAGAAGCGATAATTATAACGCCTAGCTCGACTAAAGTCTATAGAGAAGCTTTAACTAAAGTATCTAAAGACTTTAATCTTACGTAGCTTATACTATATTTTAAGTAGACTTATAAGTAAGATTATCTATCTTTTTAAAGCCGACTAAGTATTTAAGTTATATTAAAGCTGCTATACTTATACTTAAAACGAAGAAGGTTAGTAATTTAAGATATAGTAAGTAAGTAATACCGATAATAATAGTCTTCTTATTTATCGCTAAAACTAAGGAAGCGGAATATATAAGTAACCCTAATCTAGTTATAGTAAACTTATAGAATACTAAAGGTAAGAATAATTAAAGCTACTAGCTTTATTTTTAATATTAAGTTAATATTTTATAAAATCGGTATAAGTATTAGCGCTTAAGCGTATTTATTAGTAGCGGCTATAAACTATTTACTTATATTAAGGAGACTTATATAAAGCTAATTAAATAAGATAAATATAACGCTTATTATATAAGTAGCTAATATAACTTACTCTAGTAAAGCGTAGAAACTATTTATTACTTTATCTTATTACTTCTTAATTAGTCTATACTAGAAAATATTTTAGAATAAAATACTATTACTCTATATAATAATAAGACTTAAGCTAACCTAAATAATATACTAGTAAACCTTAAAAATAGAGAATCGAAGTAGTATTATAGCTAGACTTATTTTAAAGAATATTATATTATAAATATAGACGGCGGTCGAAATAGCTTATTACTTATATTTAAGTTAGCTTTCTTACCTTAAGAAGCGGTTTTAATCCTAAATTAGTTACTATTAATATAGCGCTTTTATTATTATAGTTTAGAATCGCGTTATAGTAATAACTTAAACCCCTTCGGATTCCTCTAAGGGCGAATATATATAAAGAGGTAAAGAGGATTTATATTAAAGTATTAGTTTATATTATTATATTTATAAATAAGCTATATTATAACCTTATACTAGAACTATAAGCTAGTTATTTAACTAGAAGCTTTTAAGAGAAGCCTTAGATACTACTCTAATTATTATAGCTACCTATATTAAACTAAGAAAGATAGCGTATATCTATACGAGAAGATAATCCTTATATATAGCGAGTACTAGCTATAATCTTATATCTAGAGTATCTATAGTAATAACTAAGTAGCTCTTTAAAAATAATTAGTAAGCTCTAGGGATAGTCCTTACTATAAGAAACTATTAGAAATTATTTATAATTAATAGGAAGATACTAAGCTAAAGTAGCGTAGTTAGATTCGCTAAAAAGCGCTAGCCTATATATAATTCTTATTAAAAGTATACCTATAGTTATTTATAAGACTTTAGTTAATTATTAATAATTAGCTATAACTAAACATTATAGTAATTATAAGTAAGTAACGAGAAAGTAAGTATATTATAGTACTATACCTTAGTAGTAATATATATAGCTTATTATAATACTTCTTCTTTATAGCTTTATAAGCTTTAGGAGATATATTAAGTCCTTAAAAGTAATTAGCGTTAGCGGTTACTCGCTAAGAGGCTTGCTTTAAGTATTTAATATTATAGTAGTCTTTAGCTTACGTTAAATATTACTAAACCTCTTTTAAATAGAAACTTTACGTACCCTTTTAGTAAAATTATAGCTTAAATACTTATATTATAAATTAGTTTTCTATTACTTACTAAATATATAAAAGTATAAAAGATTATCTTAAATATATTAATTATCTTAAGAAAACTTAAATAATACTTAAGTACTTCTTTTTCCTCCTTATAGCTAACGCTCCTTCTTCGGTAGGAATATTAGCTACTTTTAATTTAATCTCTAAACCTTACTTAAATAGCCGGGAGTAAATAACTTTTAATTATTATATTTCTTAATAAGTTAACTCGAGTAAGTAAAAATAAATATCGAGTTAGAGGTTTCTCGCGTTAAGCTTATTAGTTTTTTATACTATTACGTCTCTATATTAGTTTAAATTTATCGCTATTATCTCGAGCTATAGGCTTTACTTCTCTAAGCTATATTAGGTATTAGTAATAGTCTCTATAAGCTAGTAGAATTAAGTTTTCGACTCCTATAGATCTTACTTAAGCTTACTATATAAAGTATAGAATAATAAGAGGGTATTAATATTTATATATATACTAGAGTACTATTCCTATTGCGACGTTTTAAGTAAAAGTATAATTAGATAATATAGCTATAGAGTAGCCTTAGAAATATAGTATTTAGTATAAGTAAAAATATTAAAAGTAGTATTTAATATAAGTTAGAGAGAATAAGTATAAGTAGCTTATTATATATAAAAGTATATATATAGCTTTTTAAGTAGTTACTAAGGATACTTAATATTAAGTAAGAGCTAGCTAATAAGTAGTAAATCGCTATAACTTAACTATTTATTTTAGTAGATAATTAAACGCTTAAATATAAAAAAAGCTTTATATAATTATACTAAAGTTCCCTTCTCTATATAATAGCGTCTTAGAATTTTATATTTTAGCTAAAGTAACTAGCTAATATTATACTAATTAATAGTCTATAGCTAGCTTTTAGGAAGGTAATATTATATTATAAGTATATAAAGTTAGCTATTCTAGAAGAATAAAGAATAGCTAAGTTAAGTAGACTTATAGTATATATAAAGAGTTACCTATCGCTATAAATATCTAGACGTCGTCCCCTTATATAGTATATCCGAGTAATACTACTATAAAACTATAGGGGCCTAAAGCTTTAAACCTTAATCTAGATTAGCGCTATATTTATACTAAATAACGTAAAGGAGAGAGCTAGTTTCTATAATATCAAGCAGTTTGAGAGCAGGCTTGTTGCATAGAATTAAATAGTAGCAATTTGCGATACTAGAAGCATCAGGCAGTAAAAAGAGTGCACGCAAAAAAGCAGGCTTATAAAGATACCCTTATTCGTATTTTTCTATCTTAGTCGTATGCGTATATATTTCCTCTTCCTTGCCTCCGTCTTCTAGCTACCTATTTATTATTTCCTAGTAGCTAGTATTATTTCCCTATTAAATTCCTATCCTAATAAGGATCTCGATTAAAGACTATAAAATAACTAGGAAAAGGCTATAGGTTTTACTATCTATTTAGATAGGTCTAACCTATGTGTTGCAATCTATGTGTGTAAGACCTATGTTATAGATCTATGTAATGTGGATGTAGCAGCTAGTCTTGAGACCTTGTGTGAGACTATATGGGTTGTGTAGGTTATAGTCAGACCTTGTAGCAGTTGATGGGCCTCTTAGTCTCTAAGCCTAATAGGCTGTTGTAAGCCTTGTGGGCTATTGGAAGCTCCTTTGACTATAAGGTAAATTGTCTAACATATAAAGCTTATAATAACTAAACTTAAAGTACGCTCGCGAAGACTAGTAGTTAGTAAGCTTATTAAAACTACCTAGTTATCGTAGGTTATCTTAGTAGTAATCCTATATATAAGTACTTTCTCTAGGTATACTTTCTATAGTATTATTTCTAAGACTAAAAATAATTTCGGCTTAGACTAGCTAAGGGACTATAGCTTACTCTAGGTATTTGATAACGGCTACGGGCTTAAGCTCTAGGAATAGCTAGAGTAGCGGCCTCTCTACGTCCGCCGCGATTAGCCCCTTAACCTAAAGTAAGTTCTAAGCTACTTTAAACTATAGGAAAGAATATATATTAAAGTTAAATAGTAAAATTACGGATTCTTAACATAGGAACTAAAAAATAATATAGATAATCTCTTAATAAATCGCTATCTATATATAGTCCTAATTAACTAAAGCTAATACGACTTATAAATATCCCTATAGTTTTAGTAAATAAAAATAGTTTTTCTATTATAGGCTATACCTAGCTTAGTAAACCTAGTTATACCGGGTCTAGTAGGTTATACCCTAGCATTAGTACTAGCCCCGCTCCGCGGAGCTAGGTACTACGAGAATATTCGATAATAAGTAATATAAGCTTATACTTAAGGCGTAGCCTTAAGTTCTACTTCCTTTCCTTCTTAGCTCTAGATAGATAATATATAGGAGTACTATCCGAGTACTTGCCGATTTATTATCTAGTTAATATAGGTCTACGAAAATCGCTTATATATATAAACGTATTTACGCCGATACGTAAGCTTATAGATTACGTAAAGAATTATATAGGCTACTAATAGTAGTAATTCTACCCGTAGGCTTATCTTACGCTACCTAGTCTTATATTAAGAAAAGCTATTGTTTTAAGGATATAAAGATATTTATATAGCAATAGTTATTATACGACTAAGGTCGTTTATATTTATTTTACTCTCGTTAGTTGTCTCGACTTACTTACTAAACTATAGCTTAGGAAATTATTGTTTACCGCTTACTCCCGTCGCCTATAAGTCGAGGGCAGCCGCTTCGTCGAGCTCTACGCGACGAGTACTAGCGTAACCTATTATCGGAGAGTTTATATTAGCTATATATGTCTAGGGGCGGCTAATATATAAGCACCTAGGTGCCTAAATTAGTTAGACATCTTCGCCCCTATTAGCTACCTACCTAATAGCGTAGGCGCGTTGCGCGTTTATATAGTAGTAACGGTATACTAGGATTCGAATTTATCCGCCCCCCTACCTTCCGCTCCCTTCCGCTCCCTAGTAGAATAAAGATAGATAGAACGGATTGCGCTCCCGGACAATATCTTTCCCCCCTAACGAAATATATAAATCCCGTAAACCTCTATTAGTAGCTATTAATTCTTAGGCGAAGCCTAGGGGAAATATATTAAACTAGAGTTATATTCGCCTATAATCGAAATAAGCCTACCTCTAAGTATATCTATTATATAATAACGCTATACCTATAGTCGAAGAACTAACTATAAGTTTTCGGGTTTAGCTAAATAGTTATTAGATAGGAATATATAAGTCTTAGCGTATAGACTAGATAAGGAATATGCCTAGCACGATTATTAAGCTAAGATGCGTCTATATACTAGGCGTATCGCTAGCTTAACGAGATAGATATAGTAATTATTATTAATATAACGACTGCCGGCGCTACTAAGGGGAAAAAAAAGAAGAGAATAGAAAGAGAAGATAATAAAAAGAGAAGAGGAAGTAACGCGAACTCTTAAGCGAAATAACGAACCCGGGGGGGCTTTTCTTTCTCCGGCTTCGCCCCCTGCGCGGAGGAAGGTACGGTGTCGGCGGCGTATGCGGCGGCGTATGCGGCGGCGGCGGGAGCCTCCTCGGCGTAGGCGACGGCGTCGGGAGCTTCCTCGGCGTAGGCAGGCTCGGGCTCCGGCGCGGGCGCGGGAGCGGATTTTGCGGCGACTAGCGCATCCAGGGCCTCCTAGGCGTATAAACGGATCTCCTTATAACTTATCCCTGCGCTCTCGGCCGCAGCTAAGATATCTTCGAAGCTACGCGACTATATAAGCTTTGTTAGCATCTCCTTGCTATCCGCAAAGTATTATAAACAAGATATAGACCGTAGTTAGCATATTACGAGAGGAAGTATAAAATCTAACGGATAAGGGACTAACGTAAGCTACTACAACACCGCCCGGGCTATAAGACCGCCTACCCTATAACGCGACGCCCCGTCTCCTCCCTCGTTATAATACTCTATAATAACTATACTAAATTAACCGTAATTAAACCCTCTTTTCGAATATAACGTCTTCGAAGGCCGACCGTAGAGTCCTTATACGCGAGGCGCTCGAAAAAGTACGAAAAGGCTAATTAATTCGATACGTTACTCGCGACTACGGAGTACCGTAGTCGATATTACGGGATCGCGCTCGTAGCGCTTAGTTAATCCGTTAGGCTAAAGAGCCGTAGTAAAGGCTATCTTAGGGGTAAGAAGAGTAGCTTATTAAATAGATCCTCTATAAAGAAGCAGCTAGCCGGCCTCTAAGGAAGCGTAACGTATAATAATTTACGTAGCTCGTCGCGGCCTGCGGAAGTAATACCGCGCTAATTAGTATTAACTAAGTCGACCGCTTTATTCGGCGGTACTTAGAGCTTAAGATAAAGGTATCGCGAAGCGTTAAGGCCCTACGGTCTAACGAGGTTATAGAAGACTATCTCCGCGACTTCTACAACCTTCTCGATCGCTAAATTAAAGGGCATTCCGTCGGCCTAAGCTATATTTATAATTTCGACGAGACTAGCGTTATAGAAGGCGAAATAAAGGCTAGTAAAGTCGTTAGTAGCTTTTTAATAAAGCTTTCTATAAAGTCTATAAGCTCGGGCCGCGAATAGGTAATAATTTTAAAATATATTTACGTCTCGGGCTAGCGCCTTATGCTATACGTAGTCTTAACTAGCGTAAACCTCTAAGGATAGTAGTTTCTAGACTAATTCCCTTACTAAGCGTACGATTATTTCCCTATAGGCTAAGCCGACGGTAATATCGTTATACGCTAGTTCGAGGAGATTTTCTTACCTAAGATAAAGCTAGAAAATATATCTCTTTAGAGGATTTTAGTCCTTAATAGCGCGAAGACTTATATAAGCTACTTACTAATATATAAGGCCTTTAGGAGCTAGGTCTACCTTCTTTTCCTTCTAGCGTATATATTATACGTAACCTAGCTACTCGACGTTAAGGTCTTTAGCCTATTAAAGACGGCGTATTATAAGTATACTTACGGCCTTACCTCCTTTAACTACCGCGCCCCTATTTAGAAGTAAAGATTTATTAAGGTATACGAAAAAGCCTCCGCCGAGGCCTTTACGGACTAGAATATCCGCGCTAGCTTCCGGGTAGCCGGGATCTTCCCTACTAACGCCGATAGACCTATTTCTTCGCTTATAGCTACTCGGGACCTTTTAGACGCTTTAATACCCCCCCCTAACTAGCCGATCGATAAGAATAAGATATAGTATACGCCTTAAGATAGGAAGGAAGTTAGGGTATAAGTAGATTTATTAAAAAGGGATCTCGACGCTTAAGATTATAGTTTCTAGACTATTATATATAAGGCCGGTAAAGCTCTTAATAAAAAGAACGTACTTATCGCGGCGTTAAAGACTTAATCTAACTATCTATAAGCCCGGCTAGACTCTTAAGAGGTTATAGGCCGAAAAGCCATTTAAACTAACCCTAACGAGATCTTCCCTTCCGTTATAGATATTATGGATATAAAGTATAAGGCCGAGTAAGCTACCGTATATTATTACGAGCGTTACGGCTTAAGTATTAAAGAAGACTCTCTAGAAGTTATATAGGCTAGATAGGAGGTAATAATAAATAAGTAGTAGCTTTAACGGGATTTTTATAATTTTTTTAATATAGTTATTAAATATTAAAGTTAATACCTTACTCGCGATATAGTAGGTAGTCTTGGGGTGTGGGTAGTATTATAGTAGCTTACGTTATAAGAAAATACTATAAAGGGCCGAGAAAAGGGACTAGTTATAACGTAGTCGCGCGGTAGGAGGCGAAGAATAGAGGAAAAGAGGAAGGGAGAAAATAGGGGAGCGGTATGCGAAATTTCATTTATAGCAAATAATGTGGCTACCGGCCGCGGCTACTAGAGAGGACGAACCTTAAACCACACAAAGAGTGTAAGAGTAATAATGCCTTAGGACGGACTTTCTGTATATAACCTGTTAGAAGCTGGCAGCTACTTAGCTGCTAATTGGCAATCCGCGGCTCTATAGCTGCGGATGCTACAATTTACTTACCGCGTCTTCGGACATAGAATCAAGATATTCTTAAGATAAGAGTTAGCACTATACTTATGTTAGAAAAAAATAAAGGAAAGTTAGAAGGGTAAAAGGGAAGATCGTAAATATAAAAAAACGATACTCTATAAGCGGAAACGAGTACGGAAATATATAAGGACTAGTTATAGATAAACGTTATAGGCTAGAATTTAAAGTACGAAAGGGCTATAAAGGATTTAATAAGGGAAAAGTACTTAGCGAAACAGCTATTACTAGGTTTTTAAGAAAGATTATTAGAATTTAAATTCGGTACTAGTAGTAGCGACTAAACTCGAATAGAATTGCGAACGGCTATAATATAAGGACGGAAAGAAAGTAGCGCGTAAGATTAAGGTTAGTAATAAATAAAACGTAGAGGGTTAAGAGAATAACTAATTACAACTTACTCTAACAATATAAAATAAGGAGAAAGGAAAGAAAAGAGGAATAGGTAGCGGGGAGGGGAAATATTTAATATAGTAGACTCAGTAGCTACTAAATAGAATAGTTCCTAGCTATTTTATATAGTAAATAGTAAGGTACTAGGGCTTTTTAGCACTTAAGCTACCTAAGACTAGTAGGCCTTTAACTATTAACCCGATTATTAGTTAAGTATATAGTACTATTTAGTGCGTTATTAAGATATTCTATTTTATTTTAGCTATTATAGATTAGTCTATAACCAGTTATAGCTATAGGAGAGACGGGCAGGAGGCGGCATAACTTATCGGTCCTCCTATGCGTGGGGTATTTAGCTAGCTAGGAGGGGGCCTTACGCTCCCTTTCCTCCTTCCTTCGATAGTTCTATTTATTACTCCTTTTCTCGGTCGACTACTATGTGCTTTATCGTAGCCGTACTATAATATTAGCCCCCTCCCTTATCTAGCAAAGGAGACGGAGCGCAAGCCGTATAAGTACGTACGTTACGCTAGGAAAAACCTCTATAAGAACCCCCTATTAATACGCAATACGCGGCGGGTAACCTTTCTACTAGGTAGACTCTATTAACTTAGAATTATAGTACCTCTTAAAATAAACGTAGAAAAATATACTCGTAGTAGGAAAATCCCTATTAGCTACCGCTTTAGTAATAGTTAGATCCTACTAAGGAGTAGGGCGATATAAAGGCTTTATATCCTACGGGTAATATAGTAATCTAAATACCTAGTTTGTTATACTATCGTTAATATTATTTTACTAGGCCGGGACTTATAGTAGGGGGCGTAGCGCGGGTTATAACTATAGATACTAACTAATCTATAGCGTATATCTAGCCCGGCTTTAAGCTAGAACTAAGTAGGGCTTATAACGCTAACTATTAGTATCCTATAAAATCTAATTCGAATTAATTATTATTGCCTTAATTAAAAACTTTTTATATATTATTTTCTAAAACTGCTAGCTCGTACTTAATTAATAATCTTACTACTCTTACTATTACGCTCTTATATAGCTTAGGGTAATCCCGCTTAAAGTAACTAACTTAGTTATACTAATAGTAATATTAGCGTTACTACGTAATAAGGGAGGAGTAGATAGATTTAATATCTATTAGATCGGCTTTTAGTTAAGGCGGTTTATTTACTATTACGGTAGTATTATTTCTTATACTAAAGACCCTATCGAATCCCCTTAATAAGGTAGAAAATACTATATATAACTCGGGCTATACCTCTCGATTTAACCTTACTTTTAGCTTATTACGGAGCCCTAACGAAAGTAGGATAATCTTTACGTAGTTAGATTAATAGTCTAGTCTAGCTTCGAAAAGAGAGTACTCTTACTATATAATATATACGCTTAGGGACTCTATTAGTTCTTACTATAACTTAATTAAGTATAGACTAGTATATTGTTTTTTATAAAATTCCTTAAGAACTTTATTAATATATACTAAAAAGGCGTTAAGTTAGTCTTAAAAGTTAACCGCTTTAGAAATATAAAGAAGGAATATTTATTAAAAGGGGCTAAGTCTTAAATAAATATAGTAGAATTAAGCTAAGGGTTTCCTAATTATATATCTATTTACTATAAATTTTACTCGTATTAATACTATATATATATTTAAATTAGTACGTAACGCTAGTAGCTCGGGCGTAGGTAAAATTTATTAGCGTTTTATAATCTTACTCCCGCGTTCGGTTTAGGCGCGAGAGGAGTTTTATTTAATATTATAGTACGGCTACGATAAAGTATATAGTAGTTAACCGAGAAAAGGAGTAATAAATAAAACTATTAAAGGAAGGAGGAAAGGGAGCGTAAGGCCCCCTCCTAGCTAGCTAAATACCCTACGTATAGGAGGACCGATAAGTTATGCCGCCTCCTACCCGTCTCTTCTATAGCTACGACTAGTTATAGACTAATCTATAATATTAGCTAGATTTAGCTTTATATTATTAACGCTCTCTTCCTTCTATATCCTTTACTTTATATCTATATTAAGCTACTTTATAACCGCCTCTTTTACTTAATTATTATAGTATATAAAGTACTAGTACTTAGATTTTATAATTTCTTTATTAATACTCTAGCGACTCGCGACTATAAAACGCGTCGGCTTCCTACTATAATTACCTTACTTCTTCTCGCCCTAGCTACTTTACTTATATAACGTAAAATTATAAATAAAGCGTATATATTTAAGGGTTTACCTATCCTACGTACTTAATATTAACTAATCCTACTAAACTAGACCTTATAAATTATTAAGTATACCTATTTATAAAAAACGCGACGATAGCTATTGCCGCCTACCGAATTTTACTATACTACTAAGTCCCTCGTCTTATATCTAAGCTATCGCTAACCGACTTTAATCCTAATAATATTCTTTTTAGTTTACCTTGCTCTTTTATAAGATATCGTACATAGCAAACCGCCTTTTAGCAAAATAGCTCGCAAGCGGTCGACATCTCGGTACAATAGACGCGCCGCGTCCTTACTCTGCCATAACACCTCGACACTCAAGTGCTATTACTTGTCAATTCTTTAAGTCAATCATGAATGTCATCCGTCACCGAAATGCGCGTGCCCTCAAATGCTGATAGTTTTGGCATACTGGCCCGCGTAAGTGCCTAGAAGATCCGGACTGGCATGAAACCCGGCGTATCACCCGATCCGGCAGATCACCGGGAAATCCATTAATAGTGCAAACCGCGGTTACACGAATAGGAGCCCTGTTATTCTGATTCAAATCAATAGTTCTATTTCCAAATTAAATTAAATCGGAGCCCTAATTTGAGTTTATTTATTTGTTTGCAAACCTGGGATCTCTTTTTGATTGCAAGGGCGGAATTTCGTCGGCGGGATATGCCAAAAAGCCGCGGCAGGGTCATCGTCCGCCTGCCGTGGAGTGTGCTCTATAACCGCAGCGATCAACTCACTAATAGTAGGGCCCCAATATGCTTTCACGAACGCAAACATCAGATCTATAGCCGAAGTGACCTGCGCAAGCCGTTAGATAGGTTACTGTCGGATGGCTGAAAGTAGATGACTTACACCAGACGACGTCCATGTTTTGCCGTCTATCACATACCGCGCCGGTGAGACCCATTTCACCTTAGGGCCGAAACCGTTCATCTGTTTCCACGCTGCCTTATTCGTCGTGGCCATGCGCCCATCCAATACGCCTGTCCTCGCTGCCACACCAGCTCCTGTGCAGACTGTCATGAAGACCTTGACCTTAGGATACATCCGCTTAATATAGTCGAAAGCAGCTAATACTTGTGGTGTCGGGGGGGTCGTCTCCCCGCCTGGTCCACCTGGTATAATCAGAACGTCCAGGTCTAGGTCCTCATCAAAGGTATGCGTAGGCAAAATCTTGGGCCAGAAGCTCGAGTTGAAGGGGTTCATTGACGCCAAAGGGGGCATGATGCTGACGGGGTCGAGCGTCTGTGCGATGAGAAATAGCTTCAGAGGTTTGACATACCGCGCCAAATGTTGCAGCGGGTCGACCGTGCCAGTGAGGTCAATCAGGTCATAGCCTGGGAAGAGCACTACGCCAAAATTGCGGAGGTCGTCGCCCTTGACATCAGGAATTGAGCCCGCCTCAATGCATTCGGGTGCTGTAAGCTCCTTCCGAGTCAGCGAGGCTAGGCTGGCAGTAGGTATTGTGAGAGCAATGGTGGCCACGGCGGTATATAGGAACCTCATAATGAAACGATTGATAACCGTTGAGATAAAAACAGTATATTGGAGGTTCGCAAAGACACATCAACTTCGTATCGGTGGGAAATGTCGTTACTTAAATATCCAGAGGGCCTGACTATCAAGCCAACGCTTGCAAGTTGCGGCTATTAAGCTAACCAAAAGTGGGCCAATGCGGCGCATCCGGCGCGCCCACGTCGGTGCAGATACAATACACACGGTCCCCGTCCGGGGCCCGCCAATGCCTTGAGGAACGGTGGGCGGGGTAGCAGGGCAGGAAGCGTTGGAAATCCGGATCCAAGGCCTTGTGTCGTTGCGTCAGCGTTTTGTCCTTCTGCACCTATCTATAGATCACCGCAATAAATAAAGCGAAAGCGAAATTAGGTGTAGCAAATTACTAACGTAATCTATCAAATCTTATAGCTCCTATCGATTACTCGAAATAGGCCTCATTGTCCGTCCAGATCGTAATATCTTGTGAAGGTAACTATTTAGTCGAGATTTGCCGGTGCGAAGCTGCGTCAGCACGCTTGCTTCCTTCCTTTTCAGTTCGTCTTTATGAAAACATAAGCCAGCAGGTGTACACCCTACTCTGAGGACTGATTGCTAAGTGTTGTCCGCACCTGCGGACTGGAAAGAATGAGAGAATGATCTATTGATGATTGTCCATCTAGCTACAGATGGTAATGATGACCGAGTCTCATATAGACTCAGCTGATGGAGTCATCCTGTCCATGGAACCTTCTAGATCCTGCTGTTATCCTCCAACACTAAGCACGTTGACAACTGAGCCGAATCCACAACCCCGAGCCAGGGGTCGATATCAACAACGACTAATGGCGTGACGTAAAGCGGGGACACAAATAGAGGCTTAGGATCGATTGGCGTGGTTCCTGCACCGGAATTATCTTTCGCCTTAATGCGATCCTTTGCTAAGAGTAGAAGCCAAGGGTGAATAGCGCTGATATACTCATGGATCGTGACGAAGTCTTGAGCGGACGCTTTCAGCTCTAGTACAAGGGGCGACCCTGAACGAGGATCGCCGCAGGGAAAATTGGGCCGACGTGCGACTGCGTTTTCGTCGGCATCATCCGCAAATGCCTGCTCGGAGGATTTGTCTTTATTGCTATCGGTATTGTGCTCCTGCGCCCGAGCCCATTCTCGTCCCCAGTAATTTGGCTCGTCTATTGAAACGCGAATCAGGGATACCGGGGGTTGCGTTATTGGCGCGCTCGATACCGGGTGAATATTGGCAATGCCATTAGCCGAATAAGTAACGTATGGTCTTTGGAAAGAGCCACCATCAGTCGCCTTATCAAGAACCCGGACAGCTCTTGAGATGTCGCTACTGATCTCCCACCGAAGGCGCAGAAACTCTGTTGACACTCGGGGCGTCCTAACCGACTCGTAACGTGATGACTCTGACATTGCCGGGAGCCAGACTATGATTCTGGGGAGTTATTTGTCGAGCAGAGGGTTCCGGGACGTGGAGGCTTTCGTCGTTCCTCTCGTATATCACGCTGTCGCTAAGAAGACAGTATTCGGATGTGCAAAAAAGGGACGTGAGAGGGGTTCAAGATTTGTTTGTGAGTAGTGTTTGCTTTTGTGGTCACGTCTCTCCATCTAAGCCTCCTCTCTCTGTGGGGGGAGAGACTTTCATTGATGTATACCCCCATTGCGCCCCGAGTCCCGTTCGACTTCCCTTGTTTCTTCCCTTAGTGTCATGGCTACCGCTGAGCGTGATTAACAGGGGCTCGTATGTAAGTGGCGAAGACACTTGGTTGGGCTGCTGTGACCGGGTGACACATAGACCAACCTATATCCGTCGGCGCCGGGGTGTTGCTTAGACCCGATTTAAAGTCACGGAAGCCGGCGCCCGCCGGAATGCTATCCCTAATTTAGTTAGCTATTCGCTCAAGTCCCGAACCCTCTCGGAGCTATATACATAGGCTGAAGCCCGCATCAAGACTTCATTTCTGTTATAATACGACCGACCTATAGCATCTATAAGCTGCTATATCGAGTATCCGCTTATGGTCGGCAATTTTCAGGGGGGGAAACATAAAACCGCACCTATTTCCACAGACTAGGGCGCCGGCGGATGCACTTTCCGGTTGTCCGAGGGTACGCCGGTAAGCCTCCAAACTCGGCAGTTTTTGCTACCTTATTAGACAAGGGCGGGAACAACACAATACTACAACTTGACGAGGTTCGGAATATAAATACCAGGGTCGTTTGACGTTTATAAAATTTAGCTAGTTGCTTAGTATAAATCTCTTAGAAATACGAGTAGCTTTCTTATAAAAGAAATAGGCATATCCTAAAGTTGCTAAATATTTTCTTTATCTAGTTCTCTAAAGCTTCTTCTCCTCTTTAATAATAGAGCCGGTTAGGCTCTCTAATATAAGGAGTAGTAACGTTGCGAAGCTAGTTAGCCTTGTAGAAAGCCCAACCCCGGAGTTTCCATCCGGTATAATCTAATAGTAACGCTAAATAGTCACTAAAGGGGTCAAGTGTGACTTAGTAGAGGCGCAGCGCCGATACCGCAAATATACCTAGCGCTAAGACCTATTTAGAGCCCCTATCTGCGTTATGCGACGGCGGCACCGAGTTATAAAAAGGTTTGCCTTAGCTTTATGTCCTAGGATGGGTGTTTATTTCTATCGCGCGAGTCCCTCTTCCGAAGCTCCTCGGATTTTCTCGCCGCTATATGCGCTAACTTAGACCTAGCGGTAACGTAACTACGGCGTAGGTAGTTAACTCTCCCCTATAAAAGATTTTCCTTCCCTACGGCTATTAGTAGAAGCGGGTCTTTTCGTAGGGCTACCGGGGTTATTTCTTAGCCTAGCTTAATAGGCGGGTATAAAGAATAATTTTAAGAGTCTAGTATTAGGAAATAACTAAAATAGCCTTCTCGATATATATCTAAATATATACTCGTACCTAACCTTAGTAGTAGCCTATTAGCTACCTATTTAACTAGTATATCTATATAGCTATATAGACTATATAGATATTGTTGGAGTATCGTACGCACTCCGCCTTAACTCCGTAAGACCCCTTTAACATACATACACTCTTCCTTCGAGTATAGACTTCCCTTCCCAACTATACTCCCTTAACAAGGGATTATCCTGCCCTTCTTATTGCGTAACTCCCCTTTTAGAGGGGAGTTCTCTTAGGTAGCCTTTTTCTTGCGTACGCTTTATAGATTATAAGAAGGAACGGATTTGCTATCCTAGTGTAAAGGGATAACGATTAATACAACAAGTAATTTACACCTAACGTACGTAAATATAGAACGCTGCTAATACTAACCTTTAAGTTATTTTTTAATTTGTAATATAGTAAATAGGTGTCTAGATAGTAAGGAAAGGGGGTATTTCTAGTAAGAAAGCTTATATATATAAGGAGGCTTTTCCTTCCTCTCTTTCCTTCCTTTTTTCCTTCCTCTCTAGCTTAAATTACTAGTAAATACTACTACTATAACTATAATATAACGAGATTCTAACTTGCCTACTAAAGCCTAGCCTCTAGCCCTATATTTACTATACCTCCTAGTTATCTAAGCTTAACTAGCTAGCTTAGTATTTCTATAAACTAGTAAGGAGACCTTATAACCCCCTTTTACTTACTACTCCTAAGTTACACCTTCTATAACTACGGATAAACAATATACCCTATTATAGCCTAGCTATTTTAAGATATCTACGAAGTAGCTATATATCTATTTAGCTAGATATTAGCTATTTCGTAATAATAGACTATTTAAAGTTAGTAGAAAAGTAAGATTAAGGTAAATTTAAGGGTAGAATATATTATAGTTAACGTAATAGAAGTATTAAAGAGAAAGTAGGCTTTTTTTTATATAGATAGATTTTTAATTTAATAGCGTTAATAAAGCGTATTTAGCGTAATAGTAAAGTAAAAGTAGTTTATATTTACTAATTAAATTATAATAATAAACGATTACGCTAGAATTAATATAAAATATATAAAATATATAAAAAGGAAAGTAAAAGTAACTTAAGTAAAAAGCGAGTTAATAGTAATATTAAAATATAAGCGCGGCTAATTTACTATTTTAATAATACTAATATTACGCGAGATATCCTTATCTATATTAATAAGCGTAGATATAGTAGAAGTAATATAAAAGGTATAGTAAAAGCGCGTGTCCGAATGCTAGCGGTTCTCCTAGGAAGCCGTAAGCGAGTTAGTGCCGATAGGCCGTAAGACAATTGTGTTTTACGACGAGATTTACTAATTTAATATAGCGTAGTAAGACGTCTTATTTAAGCCCGTCGAGGCCGGTACCGTAACGCTTATTAACGCTACGATAGGAACCCGTTGTCGAGTATACGGTTTTATTAAAGATAATACGGTATAACGCGCTCGCCGATAAGCTATACTAGGGGTAAAATTTATCTTAGCTTTATCTTTATTTTTAATAAAATATCGCGAAGAATGAACTTCTACGGAAACTCTCGAGGTCCTCTCTCTCCTCTCTTACTTTATGTTTTTAACTAGCACTAGCGATTGCCGCTACTGGAATAACTAACGAACTAACGTAACGCATTTAGCCTTTTTTTAAATACTATCTATTCCCGCGGAGTAGCTAAAGCCGGAATTTAGTTACTCGATTAACTATTAAGGCTAAGTTAGATACTAAGATACTTAACTCCCTATCTTTAAATTATATAACGAGAGAAATAAGAGACCGAGCTAGAGCTCGCATATTATACTACTAAGAAGGTATTTTTAAATTATCTTACTATTAAAGCGTAAGTTCTTACTAAAACTTTATTCTATAAGCTTCTCTACTTAATTAGTTATAATATCTTACTAAATAATTCCGTAACGTATTAAGGTAAGAGTAAATTCTATATCTTACTATCTCTCTATATTAGTAGAAGAACCCGGTAAGTCTATATTAATAATAAGTATTTTATCCTAAATAGCCCGCTTTATGCTTTTATCTTTACTACGACTTATTTTATCCGCCTTACGCTTAGTACTTATACCGCGCTTTTTTCTATAATTATATAGGTATTAACCGAGTAGTAAGCGGCGGGAACTAAAGAGGCTATTTTTACTATCGAGCTTACTAAAGGCGAACGTAGTATTAGTCCCTAGTCGGCTATTACTTACGGGCTCCGCGGCGATTATTACCTTAGGCGAGTACTAAGGCTTAAAGTATTACGCGATAAACTTAGATAAATAATCTAGACTAGCTTTAGTTAAGTATATTAAGTTAAGGTATATTTTAGACGGGAAATATAATATAGAAATTTATCCTATAGTAACCTTAGTAGCGACTTAAGTATAGGTTAATAGCTCGCTAGCCCGTATCTACGTAGCCTATAACGATATCTAGCAACTATATAGGCTAGGCCCGCCGCTAAAAAGAAATACGCTAAATAAATATAAGAGAGAGAGAGAGAGAGATTTATTACTCTAGTCGGCTTAGAAAGCCCTAGTGCTCCTATTCTAAACTAACTTAGGAAACCCGCGTACCGGGAGAAAAACCTATATCCTACTCTTTTCTATCTTCGCGCCTCGTAAGGGGCGTTATCGCGGCGTTCTCGGTATAGGTACGCTCCTACGCTAGCCTAGTGCGGTTAGCTAGTCGGCCTACCTGGGGAATTTACTTACCTAGGGACGTCTAGGCCCGTAGGCTAGGTGTGTTGCGGCGCTACTGCGGTGCGTCCTCGCTACGCGGACGGCTCGGTCCCGTAGCGCCGCTTTTTACGGGCCGGAGCGATAACGTCGCGGTCCGGCGTCGTATCGAAGGTCCGGCGCTCTCGCCGTAACTCGACGATTTACTACTATCGTTACTACCACCTTGTTTATTCGGTCGCTGCCTAAGGCCTCCCCTTCCTAACTATAAAAGGAAGGCCTCCCCCCCGTTCTTTCCTTCCTTCCTTCCTTCTCTCTTTCCCTCCCTAAGGCCGCCGCCGACGCCGCTAGTAAGTCTTTACTATCGTACGCGGGTCTCCTACGGTACGGTATCCCCTCGCGTGCGTCTCGCTAACCCTTCTTAGCCCTCCTGCCTACCTACCTACTTACTCGCGCTACGCTATTATTACGCTCTTACTACGCTCTTACTACGCTCTCGCCGTGCTCCCGCTATATCTACGCCTACTATCGCCGACGCTAAAGGCCCGCGCGACGCTAGTATTATTAGGGTAGTAGGTTAGGTCGTCCTCGCTTCGTTATTAGTACTAACTCGCCTCGTAGTTAGGTCGCCCTCGCTCTATTCCCTATACCTCCTATATATCGCGTATTAATACTAGCTCGGCCGTCCGTTACTATAACCTAATTAGTAAGTTCGGTCCGCCTTCGCTTCGTTCTCGCCTTACTAACGCTTCGGGTTCGTAGTTAGTACTAGTCTACGTTATACGGCTTATATTGCTAAAAATCGGCCTTACGAACTAGTAAGTTATCGCTATGCCCCCGCGTTATATACGCTTCGCTAACGCCGCTAGATTACTAGATCTAGCTATATAGGAAGCGGCCCGCTTTCTATCCGACGCCTCCGCCGCGCCGGCTACGGTTTATATTCCCCTCGCTCTCGCCTCGACTTCGGTCTTCCTACTAACCTCGAATAGCCCGCCGCCGAGCTCGGCCAGCTTAGTTAGGCCGCTATACGCGCTTTACGCGCTTAGCGTGCCGCTAACGGGCTAGCTATGCCGCGACGCCGGGCTACTACTACTACTCCCGCGCCCCCGCTTACCGCCGTTCCCTTAGCCCTCCCGCCTATCGCGCCCGAGGCCCGCCCCCGAGCCCACGCCGCGATAACGTTTACTACTAATTCTATAGCTAAGATTCGCGACGAGATATACTATTTCCGCTAGGTATTAGAAGTTAGCTACGCTACTATAGAGGCAGCGCGTATACGCGCCGCCGCTACTATAGCGTTAGTAGTAGACTTTAATAGGGAAGAGGTATTAGAGGAGGAGGAGGGGGATAAGGAGGGGGGGGGGGTCGAAGAGTAAGCGAGGCGCTAGAGCCCCGGCCTCGAGGCGCCGTCCCCCCTTAGTAGCTCTTCTAAATTAACTATATTCTACCTCCGCCGTTCTCGTCCTATATATTATAATCTCGTGCTTAATTTATCGGCCTTAGGGTTTATTCCCTCTTATCGTAGGCTAGCCGCTCCGCTAAGGCGTATTAGAGCCTCCGATGTAATAGGAACTAGCGGGTAAGAGGTTAGGCGAGTTCGTATCGGTTTAGGGCCGAGTTAAGGTCGGCTTCGGTCCGTAGGAAGGTTAGCTCTTGGGTCTTAGCGTCTCTTATTTATAGGCATCGGAGGAAGATATATACTAGGGTCTCTCGTTCTTCTTCGCATTAGTAGAGTAGCGAGTTTACGCCGGGTACGTTTCGCTAGTAGAGATACCCTCTTAGTCCGATTTAGCCTATACGTAGCTATATTAGCGTAGAGCTCTCGTACTTAAGGAGGCCCTCGTATCGCTAGAGGGCTCGCTTAACGTTATTATCTAGGGGGAAAGCGTCTATTAGGTCTAGGGTCGCGCGCGGTTGTTTATTCTTCGAGTCTTAGACGGCTCGACGCTAACGGTCCTTCTACTCGGTTTCCGCGGCCTTCTTAGTCTCCTAGTTCGACGCGATTACTAGGGGGGGGGGGGGGGGGGGAGTTACTAGCGTTAGCGTTAGCCCCGGGTATTTATAGCGTTGTCTCCTCCCTCTTATAGCCTTGCGAGCTATATCGTATACGATCCGTAGTCGGTCCGTTAGGCCTACTTCCTCGGTTCGAACTATAAACGTATATACGCGTATATTAAGGTATAGGTCGATCGGCATAACTATTATCTCTTTTTCTAAGCATCGGATTAGGGTCGCGCGGAACGCGCCGGCGACGACGCGGAGGCTCGCCGATTACGCTACGCTTAGGGCCTTAGCAATCCCGCGTAGCTTCCCTTATAGCTTAGTAGGTATATAGAACGTTAAGGCGCTATAAGTAATAAGGCTACGGATAACTTTCGAGTAAATCTCCCGAGCTCGTATAATCTAGTATCCCTATGCTAACGCGACGAGTACGGTAAGGGCGACGTTTTACCGTTCGAGCTTAATCTAGACTTAGCGGAGGTAGGCCGCCTAGGATATCTTTCTATTAAACTAGACGCTAAGGAACCTCGCGTCGTTCTATAGCGCTATCGTAGCTATACCGAGGCAAACGCGTAACGAGGGTACTATATACGCGCGACTAAAGTATAGGAGCTTGCTTTTCTTAGGTTCGAATCGGGCCCCTACGCGCTCCGCCTACGCTTCGCATACTAGCTACGCTCTTTCTATTCTTTTACACGCCTAAGCTATTATCTTACCGAAGGCGAGGATATTCGTATCGTTAGTATAGCCGACGACTATAACCCCCGCCTTCGCTTCGAGGGCGGTATAGAGAGGCGTGATATAGAAAAGGAAAAGGATAGGCGAGAGCGGTAACCCTTACGGGACGCCCGCGGTTATCTTAGTAGGCATAGAAGCTTCGCTATCGAAATAGAGGCGGGCTATTCTCTCGTCGAGGAAGCTTCGTACCTACTATAGTAGCTATAGCGGGAGGCCTTTCTCTTAGAGCGCGTCGAGTAGGTATAAGTAGTCGACGCGGTCGAACGCTCCTTATAGGTCGAGTTATAATAGCGAAGCGACGCTACCTTATTCCTAGGCTACTTTCGTTGCGTTAACGACAATCCTTATAGCTATCTCGGTTAAGCGGTTCTTCCTATTCCCTATTTAGCCTTCGGGTAGTAGGGAGTACGCCTCGGCTTCGTAAGTAAGGCGGTTCGCAATTATCGCTTCGAGAATCTTACCGATATAGCTAAGGAGTAAGATCGGTCTCTAGGCTTTAGTAAAATAGCAATCTACGGGTAATTTACCCGGTTTTAGGATTATAATAACGTCTACTTATCTAAAGCGTTTCGGGTACGCGCCTACTACGTAGGACAAGTTAAGGAGAGTCGTAATCGCGTCTATTACTAGTCGTCCGTATACCTTAATTAGCCCGTATAGTAAGCCGTCGGCCCTAGCTACTTTCTACGGCGTAGTACGCTTAACGACTCTCGCGACCTCGCTAACGTTAAACTATTATCGTATTAGGATTCGTACGCGTTATCCTCGTCGCTCTTATAGGGGGTCTATAAGTAGGTTCGGGAAGAATCGCTCCTAGAGTAATCCTACCTTCTCGCTATAGGAGCGGGCCGGGGTCGCATTATATACGTCGCGTTTTAGTGCTAGGAGGTAGTTCGATATCGGGGGGGTATCGCTACGGAGTCTCGCCTATTGCTCTATTCTCTAGAGGTCTTTCGCCGAATAGGTTATCTCGTCGAGGTAGCTACGCTACGCTACTTACTTCGCTACGGCGATAGTTCGTGCTTAGTTCGCTATCGCGTCGCGTCGTTCTTCCTTATAGATAGGGTTCTACGTTTTAAGGTATCTTCGTTCCGCCCTCTTAGTTTCCCTCTTTGCCTACTTAACCTCGTATATCTACTACTCTAGTCTACGTCCGAAGCTAGCTCGCTTTGCCTTTAGTATTATAGCGTACGCGATCTCCTAGAAGGTATCGCAAAGCTAGTTAGCGAAGTTATCGATCTCTTAGGGGGTTCTTAGCGTAAGCGGAACATTATCGGGATATAGTCGCTACGTAGCCTCCTACTTAGTAGTCTTCTTATTAAGTAGGCGCTAGATAAGAGGTAGGCCCCATCTCGTAGTCTCCTATAGGTATACGTCGGCCTCGATGCGAACTAGTTACGGGATATAGTCGGATCCGGCTAAGGTCGGTATCCGATACTATTATATCCGGATACCCCTTATAGCCTAGTAGAGGTCGATTATACTATCCCGCTCCCCGTTCTTCCCTAACCTTATTATCTTGCCTAGGGGCGTAGCGAGCGCGAGTCGCTATTAGTATAAGAGGTCTACGAGGTCGTCCGCGTTAGTAGAGCGTCGGCCGTATACATCCTAGAGTAGGTAGTAGATATTAAAGTCTCCGGTTAGCACGACGTTACCTTAGGGTAGCTTCTAGGCGATATCGGCTAGGGGGCAGCTCGGGTCTTAGCGGTATATACTCGGGGAATAGATAGAGTAGACTAAGGTATTAAATACCTTAAAGTAGACGCTATACTAGTCCGTCCCTCCGTCGGGTTCCTATATTGCGATATTATATCGTTTATAGATATAAATCGCCGCGCGCCCGCCGTAGTATACGAGTATATAGTCGCTACCGCCCGGGCACGGGGGGGTCTTTATCCTTTTATTTCTCGCTAGTTCCTAGATCGCGATCGCGTCGGGCGCGGGTCGAACTTATAGCGCTAGCGCGTTAAGTTCGGGGGCTTTCTATACGTTCTAAAAGAGGACTATAATTATTAAGTATTATCGAAGGTAAAGCTACTTCGCGGAGGCTATAGTAGCTTAGCTTCGTCGGGTCGGCCTCGCTACGTTAGAGTATCGAGGGTAGCCTAGCCTATAGCTTACGCGGCTTTCCGGAGGTTTGTTAGTCGGCCCGGTATGCGGAGCTGCCTTTATCTCTTATATCGCGGGAATACAAAGCCGTCTTCGTCCTCTTTAGTTATTTAGATAAGCGGGTCGCTCGCGGTCTAGCTTCCCTTCGGGTTCGTTTCGTTTTACGTTATAAACCTCCGCGCTCGGAATACATACGCTTCTCTAGTACGGGTCTAATAGTTAGCCGTTACTCGGCAGCTTCGGTCCTACGCTAGGTACGTATCGCCGTAGAGTAAGCATCTTATCTTAGCTTTATTTACTTCGGCCGGGTAGGTCTAGCCTTTCTCGTAGGCGTCGTCTACGTATCGTCCGTACTTCGCCTTCGCTTCGTAGAATTTAGCGATATATCCGATCTTAAAGTAGCGGAAGTATTACTTAGGGCGGAGGGACTTATCGTATAGTTCTACCTTAAAGATTTTAGCGCGTACGATTACGCCGCTATCGCATAGCCGATTCGCTTCGTTAACGTTATCGACTATAAAGATAAGTATTATCCTCGGTATACTATTAGCGTATTATCCGCGAAGGGGGCGGGCGTAAGCGCGAACGATAGCGGCTTAGTTTTCCTTTCTAATTTAGGCTACGGTCTCTTCGGCTATCTATAGGAGTAATCGCATCGGTACCCCTTTTACGACAATTATATAGCCGCCGCGCGTTACCGTTGCGTTCGGACCGAACGCGGTATAAGTCTACTATATATTATCTTTAAAGGGGCGGGCGTTCCCTCGGAAGGTTACCGTTACGTCGCCGCTACGTAGAACTCGTGCTATAATCGCTTCGTTCCCTCCTATAGCTCGGTTAACTACTTCGACTATTTTAGGTACCCTCCTATCCTTAAGGCCTTCGCTAATTCCTTCGCGCCTAACTATAATCTAGCGGTCGAGTCGCGCTAGGACCGGTTTCTTAGCGGGTTCTAGTCGGGGTCGCGTAGGGTTCGGCGCGCCTCCTACTACGATCTCCGCCTACGATTTTCTCCCGTATATCTCTAGCCCCCCGTCTTCCTTCTTCTATTCTCGTATTACTTCTTTAACGGCCTACTTAATTTCCTCCTTCGGGGTTATAGCTAGTTACGCTCGCTTCTTATTCGCCTCTCTCTTAGCGCGTAGTAGCTACTAGATAGTCCCCTAGACGTCTTAGAGGGTATCCGCTAGCACTAGGCTAGCGATAATCTTTTAGGCTTCTCTTTTATAGTCGTATTCGCCTCGCTCCCGTATCTCCTACTCGTCTTCCTCGCGGGTTAGCATACTATTAAACTCGCTGCGGCCCGCGTATAGGTAATATACGCTCTAGTCTAACCCCTTTCGGCCCCTATTAATAACCATCGGCATCCTAACGTCCGCGCTATCGTCTCGTCCCCGATGCGCTATCGCGCCTAGGGGTAATCGATTGCGCTGCGTCTCCTGGTAACAATAGAATTGATTTTTAAGTAGAGATACGGTCTCGCGGCGGCTGCGAATCCAGTTAGTATAAAGCTTCCTAAATAAATATAAGGGTACTAGAAAGACCCGTATATAGATACGCTAAGTAACTATCGTTAGTTTATAGTATAAAGCCCTAGCGAGAAGCGTATACGTAGTATACTTATATTAATTACTAGTCCCCGGTTCGAGTAAGGTTAATATAAGTTCGAGGAAAAAGATATACCTAAGCCGCGCGCTTAGCGCTAAGTCGGTCCTAGAGCGCCGATAACGATAAGTATAAGGGTTAAGCCTATTTTAAGAATACTTTTAACGCTTTTATTAAAGTACTACTAAAAACGTAAGGCTATATAATATATTTTATAGTCTATAGTTAGACTACGATTATATAAATTATTAATCGGACTAGTATTAGTAAGGTTATACTAGGGTACTACTATCGGGCTCTAGGTAACTAAGCTATAAGTTAACGAGGGAATTTAGAAGTATATAGACGCTATTAGTACTAGGTAAGTTAGGTTACGGTAAATATATACGCTTAGAAGTTAGTAGGGAAGCTTACGTCTTCGTTAATTTTTAGTACTTAGTAGCTAGCTATATATTATATAAAGGGCGACTTTCGGCTAGCGAAAGCTATCTTATAGGTATATATATTCTAATTACTTTATCGTGCCTTCGGCTAAGCTTTACTAGCGCTAAGCGGATTTTTAATAATTTTCTTATCGTTTTATTATAAAGTAACGTAAGGGTCTACGCTTCCGGTAGCTTAGTACTACGTTAATAGCGCCGGCTCGCGGTATTTATAGGACTATAACTTTATATTAGTCCTAGTTATTAGGCAATATAGTAGAGTAGAAAACGTTAGCAAGGGGGTCTCCGAAAACGCTTATATATACTAGAGTATTCGCGCGTAGTAGCTCTTTCCTACGGGTAGTTATTTAAGATAGGTACCTATAAGTGCTTATAGGCTACCTATCGCGAAAATAAGTACCTATAGTTTACTTATTAAAAAGTAGGGCTACCCGCGGGTATTGCGTAGGTACTTATAACGTTAGCTAGAAGACTTAAGATAAACCTATATACTAAAACCGACTTTTTAAAAAAAAATATAAAAAAAGGTAAAGAAAAGCTTAGAAAAGCTAGGTTTTTTAAATATAGCCTTTTAAAGTTACAACAAAAGATAGCTATATAAAGAAAAATTTACTCTATTTATCCCGTAAGAAATATCTACTTATTTCCTAAAGAGGATAGATTTTAATTTTACTAAAAAGCTTTAGGGTAAGACTTTAAGGTAGGTCGTTACTACCTATTAGTAGCTTATAAGCTTAAGGTAGAACCTATAAGCTCTTAGCAAAACCTATAGGCTGCCGTAGGTACCTATAGGGATACCTATAATGTTAGACAATTTACCTTATAGTTAAAGGAGCTTCCAAAAAGCCCACAAGGCTTGCAACAGCCTATTAGGCTAAGAGACTAAGAGGCTTAAGGCAACTACTACAAGGTCTGACAATAACCCACATAGTCTTACACAAGGTCTCGAGACTAGCTACTATATCTACAACATAGGTCTTATACATATAGATTGCAATATATAGGTTAGACCTATCTAAATAGATAGTAAAACCCATAGCCTTTCCTAGTTATTTTATAGTCTTAAATCGAGATCCTTATTAGGATAGGAATTTAATAGGGAAATAATACTAGCTACTAGAAAATAATAAATAGGTAGCTAGAAGACGGAGGAAAGGTTAGGAAGAAGAGATAAGGAAGAAGATCGATATACGTATACGACTAAGATAGAAAAATACGAATAAGGCGTCTTTATAAGCCTATATTTTGCGTGCACTCTTTTCCCTGCCCGATGCTTCTAGTATCGCAAATTGCTACTATTTTATTACTATTTATTTCTATGCAACAAGCCTGCTCTCAAACTGCTTGACATATAAGTATATAGGTCTTACTTACGCGTAGGTGCCTATAGGTATTTTAAAGCTTACCTACGGGACTGGTTAAGCTACGCCTAGTACTCTCGGTAACTAGCGCGAGCGTAAATAACTAAGAAAGAAAAGCTTCGTATATTCGGGTCTACTAATAGCTAGGTTATCCTACTAAATTAAAGCGTAGTAAGAAGCTTTTCCGCTATTTTTATCGCTCTCGCGTATATAGCCGCTATATAACGTAGCTATAAACGCTAGCGATAGTATAGTAAGGAGAGCTTTACTAAGGGTAGTAAATAGCGAATAAGCAAAATAACCTATAAAGCCGTAAGAAGGTTAGATATCGAGGCTAAGACGGGGATATTTAGGAGAGGAGAATATAGCTATTACTAAAGGACGGGAGGGGAAAGGGTAGGGTATCGAGCCGCTTCCTATATTATTAATAGTAGAATTAATATTAAATAAGATAATCCCTAATAGTCCGGGAGGCGGTCTAGGTTAGTAGGAATTATTACCCCTAGCTAGGGGTAGATAAGAGTAAGTACTAAAGCCTCGCCTATCTTACCCCTCGTCTTAGCGAAATCTACCTAAGCGGCCGAAGGGAAAAAGCTATTTCTTAGTATAAGGGCTAGGCGAGAGTAATTAGCAATATTCTATAGCTAACGAAAAGACCTTAGATTCTTTTAGGTTATATTTTTACTTTATTTTACGCCTAAAGAGGTAGGCACGGGTAAAAAGGAGGGGGGCTACGAGATAGGGGGGTAGTATAGCGAGTATCTATACTAACTATATAGCCTTTTATACGCCTTTACCTTACTGCCTTTAAAGGTAGTTATACTTAGTAGCTAAGTCTTAATTATTCTTACTAAGCTCGTCGTAACGTGCCTTATATAGGAATAATAAGATTTCGCCTTAAAAAACTTTACTATTAGCCCTTTTTAAATATTTAAAAAAACTTTAAGCTACTAACGGCTACTTTTAGTAGTCTATACCTTTTCCCCTTCGTCTTATTCTTATAGAAGAAGACTTACTATATTAAAGCTAGCGCGTAAAAGACTTAGTTTTTAATCCTTAGTAGCTAAAGGAATTTATTTAGAAAACCCTAACTCCCTACGAGTACGGATTTTCTATAGTTTATTTCTTTTAGTAATCTCTAGTAGTATTAATACTTATACGAACGTATACTAGAGAATAGGTTATTCGTCTTATTAAGACGTAAACCGATACCTTTAGTTAGGCGGGCTATATATACTATAGTACGTCGACGTCGCGACTAAAGCTTATAATAGCGTATATAGCTATATTATACGAGTACGAGAAAACGCTACTATAGTATAATTTAGCCGCGAGCGGTCTCTCGTAGCTACTACTCGCTAGCTATCTCGTCTTTCCCTTAACCTTTACCTCGCTACGTAAGTCGATTATACTTAATAAAGCCGGCGCTATTACTTACTCGGTTAATAACCTAGGCCGCGACGTACTACTAGCTATCTTTACTTCCCTCTTTTGCCTATCCTCTATATTAGGGCTACTATAGCTATAGTAAAAGTACTATAATTACTTTAGGTTTAGCGATATATTCTTTTATACGTTTACTTTATACTATCTCGCGCGTTAAGTAAGGAAAAGCCCTCTTTACTCCTAAGTAAGAATATAAATAGTCCTTTTAATATACTATATATAATTACCTACGTACTAAATAATAGACTAATTTTAATAAACTTAGCTATAAGCTTTATATCGACCCTACTTAACGTTTTTATTATATAAAATAGATATTAATTAGTAATAGCTAAGATTAATATAGGAGTTATAGTAGGCTAGCTACTTATTTCTAGCTTTTTTTATATTTTATACGAAATAATATTAATACCTCCGCTTTATAAAATCTATATAAAATATATAGTCTAGGGTAGATAATTAGGGTACTTCAGTATATAAGTTATAGTTATTTTTTATTTCTTTTTCTTAATATTTCTCGTATATAAAGAGAGAAGGTTATATAATATATATTAATATATTTCTTAAGCCTAAATATATAATATTTATAGAGAAGGAGATCCTTAACTTAGATTTTTAAATATTTAACCTTATTATAGACTTAACCTAAGAGAATCTTTAGCTCTTTTTATTTTTACGTAGTTAGTAGATATATAAAACCTACTACTATCTTAGTAGCTTTAGCTAGTAACTCGCCTAAGCTAGACCTTATTACTATACTCGCTAATACTAAGCTTATTTTTAGACGAAGCTAGGTTAAAGCTTTATATAGCCTCTTATAGTTAGCTATTTAAATCCGCTTACTAAGAATTTCGGCTCTTAATATATTAGTAGACTATTTTCTCTTATCGGGCTTAGAAAGTAGTACCTTAAATAAACTAGACTTTAAGGCTATGCCCTCTTACTAAGTATTAACGTTTATTAATAAGTAACTAATACCGGGATCCTACGTAAGCGTTATATTCTTAACTAATACGGGAGTATTAAGCTAAGCTACCGTAGCTACTATTATAAATATAGTACTAACCTATCTTACTATAGTACTTACTAAGGGTATATTAAAGGCGTTATTATACGTAGAAGGGGGGACCGTCGCTTATATAAAATCTTTTAGCTAGTTCCTAGTTATACTATCGAAGTTAAAGGTATAATAATCTATACCTTCCTATAAGAGTCTATCTATAGTATTAAGTATATAGTTATAATAAATACTAGAGAGTATATCGCTATATAATAGCGTATTATACTAAGGCATTATAACGTTAGTACTTACTAAACCTATAATAGCGATTATTATATCGCTATAAGTTACGTTACTAAGAGCGAAGTATAGCGGCGTCGATATTAATATAGATAATAATAATAATAATAAGGATATAGTTATAAGCTCTACTATTAATACGCTAATACTAAGTCGCGGCGCCCTTAATACGCTAGGGTCTATACTAGGGGGGAAACAAGATAAAGGTAGTCGGGTTAAGGAAAGGATTTTATTAAAAATATATATACGTCCTATACTTTAAATCTCGGGCCTAGGCCCTAACTCTAGGCGCGTGAAATTTAAATCCTTTAAGTTTAAGCTTAGCTACCCTATACCTCTTACCCGTAGTATATTAATTACGATTAAGTTCTCTAGCGTAATAGTATATAAAAATAAAATATATACCTAGGAGCCTTTAAATATATACTAAGCTACGAGATAATAGCCGTTAAAATATAACGTAAGCTCTAGAATACGCTAACGGAGGAAGAGCTAGATATTATATTAATAAAGACGCTAGATAGCGAACTAAACGCTTTATAGTAAGAAGGGAAAGATGTAGGCCTAGGCCTCTTATCCTAATACTAGCTAGGGCGGAATAATAA